>RJWM01012977.1:0-54800 GCA_004363535.1 Dasyprocta punctata | reverse complement strand
AAAAAAAAAAAAAAAAAAAAAAAAAAAAACCAAAGACAAATGTAAGAAAAACTGGCTTCTCAGGAATAAGCACACATCCCACCCCATCCCACCCCTGCTGCCCAGCTCCCCTATCAGTTTTTGTTTTTGGGTTTTTTTTTTTTTTTCTTAAGGGAACAGAAGTCACAAATTTATTTATGACGATAGTTGTAAGAGAAGAGGAAAATCACAGTATATTTTTGTGTATTTTATACTAAAGGAGAATAAAAATATATGCCACATGTTTGTTTTAGGATCCCTTTGCTTTATCCCACACATTGCATAGTTCGCACAAGCAGCAGAAATAGTGCAGGCACTAAAACACTTTACCTAAAATGTATCAACTTGTTTGACTTGTTGACTCCTAACTGTCCTGTGAGATTGGTATCTTTATTATCCTCACTTCACAGAGTGAAAACCAAGGCTCAGAGAGATTCCAACCCAATCATTTTCACTCCAAAGTGAATGCTCTTACGGATTAGACTATCTTGCACCTCACATGGTACAAAACATATCCTTAGAGATTGTATAAAGAGGTTTTCTTCCAGATTAAACAAGGCTGCTTAACTTGGAAAGGTCTGTTGGGGTTAAATCCTGGGAACTGTGCCTAGATTTCCTGCTTGCCTCCATCTTCACTTTTGACATTCCAGGGAAAAAATATAAGACAGAAGCAGGACCCTCCTGCACTAGTGGCAACAGAGGAATTCTGCACAGAGCGCCAGCTGTAGGCTGCCTTCAGCCTGCTCTATTGTTAGCGCCACACATAACTGCAAAACTACCACAAGCTCAGAAGCACCTGACAAATGAAGTACTTACTTTTAGATACAGGGACAAAAACACTACAGGTTTTGTTGCAACAGAGTAACCAAAACGCTGGTGTACTGCTGCAATATTGTTGGACTTTACATTTAACTGGGAATAAGACAAGTGAAACCCTGTAACACATCTTTATTTCACAGAGTGCCGAAATTTTCAATTTTTTTGCCATTAAAAGAGTCAAACTGCTACAGAAGTCTGGCACAAAAAGGGAAACCACCCCTAATCTAGGACAAATGAACAATAAATAAAACAATACTTAAAAAGCATAGCACTACAGGAACATGTGTAAGGGCACCCAACTTACATTTAAGAAGTAAAAGAAAGACTTCCCAAGGAAAATAATATCCAACCTGAAATCTGAAATCTGCCTAAGAATTTGCCAAGTTGGTCATGAGGTGCAGCAAAAAAGGGAATTAAGAAAAAGCATATGAAAGAACCCAGAAATAAGAGAGCTCGTAGCCAAATTAAAACAAAGTTCAACAAAGCCTAAAATACAGAGTAAAAGTGGAAAGGGGTCAAGGAGGGGGTGAGATAAACTGGCAAGGCAAGGAAAAGCCATGTTGTGGAAATTATAAATCATTCTAGCAGTATGCTTTTATTCTAAGTATAGTAGGAAGTCAAGTTTTAAATAGGAGAAAAATAACAAATTTGTGTTAGAACAACAATAGCCTTGACTTCACTGTGAAAAACAGGTGAAGAAGGGTCAGAAGTCAGTAAGCAAAAAAAAGGAGTCACCAAGTTAAAAACCCCACTTTAGTAATCTAGATCAGAAGGGAACAAACTTTCTCCATAAAGGGCCAGAGGTTCTAGGCTTTGTGGACTGCAACATCTCTGACACCACCACCGCAGCGCTAAAGCAGACAGAGACACTGACAATAGATAAGCCACTGAGCCTCACTGTATTCCCACGTGATTTGCCCACAGGCAGATTACCAATCAGAGGAGTAAAGATAATAGGTCACACCAGTAATTAAAAGAATGAAGTTGTCGAAAGACAGCACACAGAATCCAGAAGTACTGGTCAGTGAAAAAGGGAATTAATGTGAAGGCAAAATGATGGAACTCTATACCTTGATATTATTTACTGAACAGGAAAAGTAAGAGAAGAACAGGATTGGGTCAAGGGAAGCAAAGTGATATCCTGCTCATAAACTCCACTAGCCAAGCAAATGGTGGGGATGGGAAGAATTCTCCTCCCACAGGAAAGGACCACAGGTCATATGACAATAGGTAAAGTCATACAATCTTCTTACATGTAGGGGAGAAAATAACTAGAAAAATTGTCATATACAGCTAAGTCTATATGACCCTAAAGTTCATATCTAAATGCTGATAAGATTTGTTTGCCAGGGTATATAGTGTATTGGCAAAGTAAATAAACCTACATATTCATCTCTGTCTACCTATCTCATATGGAAATATGTATCTTATTGCTCAGACAATATATTTTTGAGAAAAACTGTTTTTAAATTAATCTATTTTTATTAAAAATACAATGCTAATTTGTTTTAAAACTCCAGTCTCACTCTTTCTTACCCAATTCCTATTTCCTAGCCATTTCTCTTCCCTTATTTCTAAACAAAATGGTTACAGTATTTTCATCAATTTCACATGCTAGGCATTCATTTCTTATTAAGATGAGATTTTTTATATTAAATTTAACCTGTGAGACTGGGGACAAGATGACAGAACAGTAAACAGCAGGGTAAATGACCTCCCTGAAAGATACCATCCAGATGCTGGAATATAGCAACAAGGGGAAGACAAGAAGGAGGAAGGCAAGTCCTCTGGACCCAGGAAGAATCTAAAGCGAGAATTGAAGCCCACAGAAAGAGTGGAAAGAGGCATTTAGACAAGGAGGGCAGTGGCTGGCGGTGCCTCTGCCTGGAGCCGGACCCGCTCTGTGAAAGGAATTCCTGGAACCTGGGAACGCACAGTCTGAGAGCCATGGCCGCAGCGGCAAACTTGGAGCCCTCAGCCCAGAAAGACTGTGTCGGAGGAGAGCGGCAAAGGACGGGGGCCGACCTGGAGAACTGTGAGTGGAGGTCCTCACCCTCCCGCGTGAGGGGGAGATTGGCGGGGAGACATCTTGGAGTTGCGCTGGGGACTTCTGGCTGGGCACGGACCTGTGGAGGTTGCTCAGGCTGAGCCCTGTCCCTGCGAGCATACTGGGGGCCACCTCGGAGGGTCCCTGCAGGTGACAAGCTTGGTCTGGAGACAGCGGCTCTGCGCACGCTCCAGGGGTGTTGTGGAGAGTTCGCGGGTGACCGATGGATCCACTGGCCCAGGTTCACAGGTGGCCACCGGCTATCATGAAACCACGGCAGGCTGGGGAAAGGCAGTGGATAGCGCTGTAACAGCGCCCCCAGTGGCAATCATCAGATATCCATAGTTGATGCCGGCTGGAGGAACCTGTCTCACTTCGGAGAGGTTGTGGCCAAAGCAAGGAGTGCCTGAGTCCCTGGTACCAACTCACCCAGGGGAACGAAGGAAAATACCAAAATGAAGCAAAAGGCAGTCTCTGGCGTCCAGTTCAAGTAGAGCAAATCCAGGAGATGCAAACGCAGAAGGGATCAGGAGTCTCACAACTGAAGTTTGTGAAGTGATGGCAACTGAAGTAAAGAAACAACTTCAAGAGGCTATAAAAGAAATTAGAACAGAAATACTGATTCAACTAACGGAAGAAATGAAAAACATAATAAAAGAACTGCTAGGCAACCCTAAAGGAGACATAGATGAAAAAATGGAGCATAGGAAAATGAGGGAAACCTGGAATGAACAATACAAAAAAGATTTAGAATACATGAAACAGATTCGAAGAGACTACCAGGAATTCAAAAAATCCAAGGAAAGTTGGCAAAACCACCTGAAGGAAACTTAAAGAAAGACTTTCAAATCGTGAAGACAGGTTTACAGCTTATGATCGAGCAAGGAAAGATCTCTTAAAAATAACAAGAAACCTGGAAGTAACAATACAACCGCTGCAAGACAACCCAAAGAAACATAACTTAAGAATTAAAGGTGTGATGAAAAAGCAGGGGTCAATACAAAACAAATTAAAAGCCTATTTACAGAAATAATTTCAGGAAACTTTCCAAACATGGGAACAGGAAGTGACTTTCAGATAAGATAGAACTCCAGCTAAACATAACAAAAATATACCTACACCTAGACATATAA
Organism: Dasyprocta punctata; assembly: GCA_004363535.1. Classification (NCBI taxonomy): domain Eukaryota; kingdom Metazoa; phylum Chordata; class Mammalia; order Rodentia; family Dasyproctidae; genus Dasyprocta; species Dasyprocta punctata. The sequence continues at coordinate 50,783 of RJWM01012977.1, read as the reverse complement.
TAATCAAGATCCCAGAAATTCAACACAAGAACAGAATATTAAAAGCTATTAGAGAGAAACAACAGATCACCTAACAAAGGAAAACCCATCAGAATCATGACAGACTTTTCAACACAAACCATCAGGTCCAGAAGAGCTTGGAGTGAAGTATTTCAAGTCCTGAAAGAAAACAACTTCCAACCCAGATTGATGTACCCTGCAAAACTATCTTTCAAAATCAATGGAGAAACAAGATACTTCCATGACAAAGAACAACTAAAGGAATTTATGACAACCAAGCCAACCCTACAAAGAATACTGAAGGACATTTTAGAGAGAGATAAAAAAGTCCACAGCTCCAGAAACAGAGGCAGAGAGATATCACCAAGCAGGGCAGACAATTAAATAATCCATCATCAGGATTTGAGTCCAGTAATATCTTTAATGACCTGTTTAGTTTGATCTTATTCTAACTCGACCTGTCTAATTTCATTATATATGATGACACAGACAGCTATTCCAAAGACAACAAAATATATTAGGATAGCCTTTATTGATATTTGATCATTTTGTTTTGAAAGCCTGTATTGCTTTCATTGTTCTGTTTGGAGTGATTTTAGCCTATTCTAGTTTGTTGGATTGTACTATAACAGACGATATAGGCAACTGATTAGAAGATAATAAGAGGCATTATAGAAATCAACGTTGTATTACTATGTATTGCTTCCATTGTTTTATTTTTTATTGGTTTTATTCAGTACTATTTTGTTTGATTATATTAGGCCTGATGGTATGGGCAGTTATTTTGAAGATAACAAGAGATGTTACAAGGGGAAAGGAGGAAAGAAGGAAGGAAAAAGGAAAAAGACATAGATTTATATGTGGGTATACATAAGATGGTCAAAATGACTATACTACTAAATGCATTAACTATTGAAAAAGAACAGTTAATACTCAAATGATCTGATCAATTTTGCATGTCTATATCTGTTAATCTGAACAACCCCTTTGAGGACAACAATACGCAATATTACAACTACTGTCAAGTTCCAACCATCTCATTTTGTAAACCTATAATGTTATCATATCGGATTTGTTGTTGTTGTCTCTTTTGCTTTTTGTTTCTCTTTTCTGTGTCCATTTTCTCTTAAATAAATAAAAGAACATAATTAAAGAAAAGAAAAAAAACAAAATAAAATACATAAATTTAGCCTGTGATTTTTTGGATCTGATTTTCTGTACCCTCATTATACAAAATGAAGATAACAGCATCTACTGCAAAAAATTGTTGTAAGGATCAATTTTTTTGCATGTGGGGGTAGGTGCTGCTTAAAATAATATAAAACATATATTACATGCTACCTTCATTATACTACTAAACACCCAAACTACAAATTTTCTCCCAACATAGTTTTATCCTTTTAGCTAAATCAATGTTTGATGTGGTGTGCTCCAATTAAAAAATATTGTTCACAGCTAAGTCAAGTAGTTATTTGTTACAAAATTATAAATCTCATATTTTCATTTATATTCACTTCCTACATATGTATTACTAATTCATCTTCAAACTTTCTGAATTACATATTTGCTTCCAGTGTGCTCAATCACAACAAACTTTGTAGGTGTTGTTTGTTTTGTTTTTGTTTTTAAACCTTGAAAGATTCTATGGTTTTCTACCTTCAAGCTACATCCTGGACTGTTGTATTCTAGGCCAGATATAAGCTATCATCCCAGGACATCTGAAATTACCCTGTGATGCCTTTGGTCCTGTTTGGCTATTGTTTGTTTGTTTGTTTGTTTTTGCCTTTTGAGACAGGGTCTTACTACGCAGTTCAGGCTGGCCTGGAGCTCACTTTGCAGCCCAGGCTGGTCTCAAATTCACAATCCTCCTGCCTCAGCCTCCTGAGTCTGGCTATTGTTTCTTAATCATATGTTTTTTTTTTTTATTTATTCAGTCATTATAACACTTGCTCACATAGCTTTCTGAGGGAAGGGAGATACATAGTTTTGGAGACTTGAAAGTCTGAAAACAGCTTTATGTGATGCCTGTACATTTGACAAATACTTGGCATAAAATTTCAGGTGGAAATAATTTTCTCTCAAGTATCATTGTATTCTACCTTCCACTGGAGAAGGATCCACTGACTTCTAGCTTGCAAATGAGACAGGAGTTGTTAGTGAGAGGCTCACTCTCATTTAGATTCCCAATCTTTTACATATGCTCTGTATTGATCCTTTTTTCTCTACAATGTTTTTGAAATGTCACGATGTTTCTTAGTGTACGCAATCACTCAAAAGATTCTTTCAGTTTGGAAAGATTCTGGAGAATCTTTCATGTTACTTGATAATTTCTGGAATACACATTACCTGAATGTTAAGACTTCCTACATGAACTGTATTCTCTATTTTTTCCTTGTTCTTTTATACTATTTTGAAGGAAAATAGTCTTAATTTTTTTTCTTCCAACTTTTCAACTGAATTTATTTTTAGTATTTAGTTCTCTTCTTAAAATCTTTTAGGCATTTTTTAAATTTATAAACCTGTGTTTATTATACACAACATATTTTGAAGTATATATACAGACAGTCCCCAACTTATAATGGTTCAACTTTACGACATTGCAAAAGCAAAAAGGATTCAGCCAAAACCATCCTTTAAATTTCAATCTTCTTGTGGGCTTGCAATATGGAGGATGAACTCTCTTGTGACACTGGGCAGTGACAATAAGCCACAGCTCCTAGTCAGTTATAAGACCCAGGGTGAACATCCCATGTGGTCTGTGTACTGTGTTGATAAGCTATGATAAGCTATGATATGGAGGTTTGGTACATTAAATCCATTTTCAACTTATGATATTTTCCACTAACAACAGATTTGTTCAAAGTGTAACTCCATTATAAGTCAACATTATGCCAGGTGTAGTGGCGCACACCTTTTAATCCCAGCACTCAGGAGGCTGAGGTAAGAGGAACATTGTGAGTTCGAGGCCGGCTTGGGCTACAAAGTGGGCAAGGCCATCCTGAACTACATAGTGTGACCCTGCCTCAAAAAACTAGGGCTGGGAGTTTAGCTCAGTGGCTTAAGCGCTTGCCTGCCAGGAGTGAGGTTGTGCGTTCAATCCCCAGTACCGATAAAAAAAAAAAGTCAACATTATAAGTATAACATCTCTGTACACTGTGGAATAACTAAATCTAATTATGAATGCATTATTTATAGCTATCATTTTGGGAATAAGAGCATTTTATATCTAAGCAATTGTCAAGAATACATTATATCATCTCTTGGGAGGATGACAGTATGCAATGTAGAAAACATGGGGGATTTCCTTCTATTTTGTCTTTGAGGCCCAATATTGTTTCCACTGTTTTGCTTTATTCAATATTCTGTTTTGATTGGTTTTATTCTGTTTTGTTTTTGGTTTGACTTTGCTATACCTGATGGAACAGACAACTATTATGAAGATAACAAGATATACTATAGTAGCTATTCTTTTCCTAGAATCCTGCTTTGAAGTTCTGTGCCAATTCTACTGCTTTTTTTTGATCGACTTTGCTCTGTTTTGTTTTGTTGGATTTTACTATCTTTAAAATAAAGTTAAAAAAAAAAAGCGAACCCAGCACATTAAAAAAAAAATAAAAGAATACATTATATCATTAGCTGTAATTACCATGCTGGCTATCTCTTGTACACCAGTTTCATTTTTATAGTATGTAGTTTTTTACAGATACTATCTTTAAAATAGTGCTCTTAGGGACCGGGGATATAGCTTGGCAGCACAGCACCTGCCTGGCAAGTGCAAGGCTCTGAGTTCAATTCCTGGTACCAAAAAAAAAAGTCCTCTTAGTTGAACATGGTGGTATATACCTGTAATCCCACCTACTTGGGAGACTGAGGCAGAAGGGTCATAAGTTAGAGGCTAGCATGGGCGACTTAGCAAGAGCCTATCTCTAAATACTGACATACGCACATAAACAGGGATAGGGATACAGCTCAATGGTAGAGTACACCCGGATTTAATCCCCAGAACTTCAGGAGTGAAAAATGATTCCTTCATTACTTCTTTTTTCCTTCCTTTTTTAAAGTCTCAAATGATTGATGGATTCTACCCACTCATATTTAAGAGTAGGCACTAACACGCTGAATACAAGCACAGGGTGCAATGGATGAAGCTTTTGGAATAGTGGTGCTCACTGTGGAGGGGTCGCCAGACATTTCACCTTTCTATACCCTTAGTGGTTTTTTGTCAGTCAGTTTCAGTACAAAGAAATCACAGTTTTCTGTTTGAAGGTTATCAATGTGGCCACCAAACTCACTTGATCCCCATCATTAGTACTGCTCCTAACTCAACTGTCATTTTTTCTGGTTCCAGAATACAGAAGTTTTCTGGATCAGCATCACCAGGAAACAAGCTTCAGTTCAGTCATCTGTCAGAAGAAAATAAGGGTAATGATGGGGCTATAAGGAAATAAGGAAGATCTAGCGGTGGTCTCATGCTTGATACATATGCTCAAACGATCCTATTTTCAGTTGTGCCTAATTCCTCAAGTCTTACCTGGTGCATCTAATTTGTAAATCTTTCAGAAATTAAACACAGGAGTTTTACTAGTTTACTAGTCTTCTCTACTGTAAACATTTAAGATTTTTACCTTCTTATCATCTGCTTTCCAAATTTCAAAATTGTGCTGTTAAGTCTAATTTAATAAACATTCATGACTTAACTGTAATTCACGTGTCTCACTGCCAGGCAGCTTGAACCATCTGTGGTATATGCCTGAATGCTCACTGGGTAGTTTTTTATTAATTTTATTAGTACAAAGACCAAGAAAAGTGACTAGATCCATTTGTACCACTGCTGGTATAAGCTGCCCAATAGGATAGTCACGCATGTACCACTGGTAGTTCAAGCCAGCAGGAACATGTTAATGTCTCCTCTCTCATTCAGCTGATCCTCATAGGATGGTATCTTTCTTCTTATTTGTTGTAATTTTAGAGTAATTTCAGGAAGAGAACAAATGGAGATTAATGCATGCACTCAAAACGCCACCTTTAATGAGGAGGCTCATCAGTCATATACCCATCATTAACATAAAAAATACAGCTGGAGTAGCTTCTCAGCTTGACCAGCCTTTTTTATTCTCCAGGGCTAAAACTATGTCATTTACAAATGTAGTTTTCTCTAATATTATTTAGAAAAAAAATTCAAAAAAAATTAATTAAAATGTTCTGCTCATCTTAGCAAATATACTGCAAATAGCATGTTAGACAGCAGTAATAGGCAGCATTCTTGTTTTAGTCTTACTTTGGAGGACTCAGTTGACCACTAAAAATGTTAGATCTAACATATTCTCTCAAGGAATTTTATACACATCGTGAATATGTATAAAAATACTGGGGTATACGATTTTTCCTTTTTCCTACTATTGGTGTGATTTTTAAATCATCTGCTTTCTTTGAGGTATCATTACCTACTAATAAATATGCACTTTTAGCAAATTAATTCATAGACTGTCAGTAAATATGTAGTATACAATCCTTCATACTCAGGTTTTAGAGTATGTGTATCCCCCCAAAAAGTTCCTTTGTACCTGCATAACAGTCCCTCTCTCATTGCCATAATAAAGTAACTGGCTGGGTAACTTTATAAAGAAGAGAGGCTTATTTGGGCTCACAGTTCTGGATTTTGAAAGTCTAGGGGCAACATCTGGTAACAGCCTTCTTGCTGGCAGCCCTGCAGTGACACAGAGCATTGCAGGGCAAGAGAGAAAGAGAACATGTAGCTATGTGTCTTCTGGTCTCCCTTCCTGTCCTTAAAAAGACAACAAGGATTCAATCATGGTAATTCCACCCTCATGAATTCATCTATTCTGAATAATCTCCCCAAGACCCTCTAAATACAACAGTCAGATTACATTTCCACACTTTTAATCCTTCAAGATGGGGACTCAACTTCAGCACATGAATGAAATCCTGGAGGACAAACAATACAAAAACCATAGCAGCCTGTTTGCAGTAAATCTGTTCCTACTGCTACAATAGGCAATCACTGCTCTATTTTTATCTTGTATCTTTTCAGATGGCTAGAAATTTCATAAAAACCGAATTCACACAATATGTTTGTGCCTGATCTCTTTCATTCGGAATAGTATTTCTGAGGTTCACCCATGTTTTTAGTATAAATTAATAATTGTACAGATATAACACATTTGTTTATTCATTCACCAGTTAATGGACAACTGGATTTTTTCCAGATTTGGAGCTATTGTGAATAGTGCAGCTATAATTATTTGTATGTGTTTGTTTTTGCTTTTCTTGGGTACCTAGGAGTTGAAATGCTGGTCTATATGGGAAGTATATATTTAATTTTTAAAAAATCAACTATTTTGTGTTTTCCATACCAAACAACAATGAATTCTAGTTTCTCTGTGCCCATGCCAACACCCAGTATTGTCAATCTTAATTTTAGCCATATTAGTAGATATCTTCTAGAAATTTTAATTTGTACTTGTAATAACTAACAATGTTAAGCATCTTTTCATGTACCCCTTAGCTATTACTTTCTTTCCTTGGTAAAATGTTTGTTCAAGCCTTTTGCCATTTTTAAATTGGATCTTTGAGCTTTTTACATATTCTGAATATGTATGTGCACGTGTGTATGATCTGAAAATATTTTCTCCCAGGCTTCCTGGGCTCAAGTCACACTTCTACCCGGCCTCCTGAACAGCTAAAACTATAGCTATGTGCCACCGTACCAGTGCTCTGTTTTGCTTTTAAATAATCAGGCTAGGGACTACACCCAGGCCTCATGCATGCTAAGCAAACACTTTACCACTGAGCTACATCCCCAGTTCACCTTTCATTTTTTAATAATATAATTCTGAAAAAAGTATTTATTTTGATGAAATTCAATTTATCAATTTAGATAGCTGTGTTTCTAAAATCTTGTCTCCAAGCTGTGGCAAAGATCTTTGGTATTTTCTCCTAAAAAATCTATAGTTTTAATTCTTCTGCTTACATTTACAATCCAATTTAAATGATTTTGTGCAAGGTGTAAGGTAAGCTCATTTTCATATGTGCGGATATCCAGCTGTTCTTGCACTACTTATTGAAAAGACCACCACTGCTTCATTAAATTGCCTTGGCATCTTTGTCAAAAATCAATCTATCAGATGGGCATCATGGCATAAGCCTGTAACACCAGCACTGTAGAATGCTGAGCCCAAAAGGCTCCCAAGTTCCAGCCCAGTCTGAGCTACTTAGTGACTTAGTGAGTTCTTGTCTCAAAATAAAAAAATTTAAAAAGGGTTGGGAATGGAGCTCAGTATAAAGGCCCTGGGTTCACTGCCCTGTGCCATCCTCCCAGCAAAAATGAGTATGAAAATAGGATTTTTTTCTAGTTTTCAATTCTATTCCATCAATCTTGTACTCATGTCAGTACTTTCTATCTTTATTACTGTAACTCCATAATAAATTTTCAGATCTGGTAATCTAAGTCTTCCAACTCCGTTCTTTTTAAATTTATCAATTTCTACCAAAAGCAAAAAAATATAAAAAATAGCTGTCTGGAATTCTAAAGACTATATGGATATACTGAGAGAGAACTGCCACCTTACAATATTGAGTCTTTTAGACCATGAACATGAAATGTTAAGTCACTTGTTTAGACCTTTAATTTCTCTGAGCAGTGTTTTATAATCTCACACTTTCTATTTCTATGTGAAGCTTATTCCTCGATGCAGTCCTACCTCAATTTTAATATCAGTTTTTGATTACTCATTGCTGGTGTACAGAAATATTAATTTCTATATATTGATCTTGAATCTAAAGACCTTGCCTAGCCAGGTGGTGGCACATACCTATAATCCAAGCACTCAGGAGGCTGAGGCAGGAGGATCATTGTGAGATCGAGACCAACCTGGGCTACAAAGTGAGCTCAAGGCTGGTCCAAACTGCATAATGAGACCCTGTCTCAAGAAAGACAAAAACCAAAACCAAAAAAAAGACCTTGCCAAACTAATCCGTTACTTTTTTTTCAACGATTTAAGACTTCAGAAATATGGAGTTAGGTCAACATGAATAAAAGGAATTTTCACTTTTTCCCATCTCAATGCCTTTTATTTTTGCAACTTGCTTTATAGCACTGGCTAGGATGCCTAGCACACTGTTAAATAAAAGTAGTATCCTTGCTTTTTTCTTGATTTTAAGGGGAAACATCCAATCTTTTTTTTTTTTGAAACATTCAGTGTGATATCCAATATAGACAACCTTTAACAGACTGAGAAACTTACCTTCTTTTCCTACTTTATCATTAATAGGCACTGAATTTTGTCATGTGCTTTTTATATGTCTTTTCATGTGGCGATGTAGTCTATTAACATGGTACTACATTGCATTAATTTATTTTTTTACATTAAAAAAATTTAACATGTTTGTAGTGCATAATTACATTATGAATTCATACATGTATATATCTTAATTATTTTTACTTCCCCTCCTCTCCCCCACTCCCTTCATTTTTGCCCTCTTCCCACTTGCAAAAGATCTCTGTTTCCTATTATCTATCTTTTTATTTTGCTCTTCAAATTATTTCCACTTTGTATTTCTTATATATGAGAAATCAGGCAATATTTAAGCTCATGTGTCTGACTTATTTAACAATATAGTCTCAAAACACATTCATTTTTCTATAAATGACTCCTTTATGGCAGAGTAGTACTCCACTGTGTAAAAATATTTTTTCTTTATCCATTCATTTGTTGGTAGACACATAGGCAACTTACAAGATTTTGCTATAATTTGTGCTGTTATAAACATGGATATATGTATCATTGTAATACAATACCTTTAACTCTTCTAAGAAGATACTTTTAAGGAGAAGGCTGGGTTGAATGGTATGTCTACTTTTAGATTTTTGTTGTTGTTGTTGTTGTTGTTGTTTTTGGAATCTCCATACTGATTTCCATAGTGGTTATTTTCAAATGTTAAATCAATGTTCTACTTCTGAGATAAACCCCACTGGATCACAATGGATAATTCATTTTATATGCTGCTAAATTTGGTTTGTTGACATTTTGTTAAAGATTTTTTTTTTTTTTTTTTTTTTGGTACCGGGGATCAAACTCACAACCTTGCACTTGCCAGGCAAGTGCTTATGCCACTGAGCTAAATCCCCGGCCCTTGTTAAAGACTTACACCTACATTCACAACAAATTTTCTTAAAATGTCTTCACCTAGCTTTTGTATCAAAATAATATTGGTCTCATAGAATGAACTTGAGAAGTGTTATTTCACTCCCTGATTTTTTTAAAGAGTTTGTGTAGGTTTAGTATATTTGTTCTTGACCTAATTAAATTTTATTCATCTTTCTGATCTCATTGTAAGTATTAGTTTCCCAGGGAAAGTTTATCTGACCACCTTGACTAGGTCTATTCCTTTAAGTGTGATGGTTTGTAAATAATAGCTCTTAGGATTTATCACAAGTGTTTTATTTTTATTGTTTTCTCCCATCTTAACAAAAACTCCAAAAAAAAAATGTTGAGTGTTTTTGCTTAACCATTATGTAAATCTAGGTACCTCTCAGACACATTGTAGGCAGGTATTCAACAATTATTTATTTAATGAAGAACATACAATGGCTATTTTAATTTTATTCTGGTATTTTTTCCCCTGCTTTGGCGTATTACTATTTTCCCTCTGTAGAAAAAAAAAAAAAAAACAACTGTATATGTGTGTGTGTGTGTATATATATATATACACACACACACATATATATATTTTGTACATATATGTATACATATATTAATTTTTGTTGTTGTTGAGACAGAGTCTCGCTATATAGTTCAGGCTGGTTTTGAACTCTCTGTGTAGCCCAGGCTGGCCTCAAACTCATGGTAATCCTTCTGCCTTGGCCGCCTGAGTGCTGGGATTACAGCCATGCACCACCACACCCAGTTTAGGGTCTTCAATATTAATTTGATTCATTATAACTCTTTCTAGTCTATCTAGATGCTTTTGGTTCATATATGCACTTAGAATGATATCATTTCATCAAGTATCACTGTGGCAACAGTCCACAGATTTTGTTACAATGTGTATATTTCTACTTCTATCCTTGGATAACAGATAGGGTGTGGTCTATCTACTAAAAAAACTACCAACATCTTTCCATTTATTATAGAACAGTAGCTAAACTGTGGTAGGTCCTTTCCTACCACAGTTGGGGTCAGAACTTACTACAATGTAGAAATATCAGCCTCTGTGGCATATGTAATTCTGATATAACTCTGTAACATAAATCATACCCAACCATACAGTAAAATATTAGTTAGTGCATGCCCATATAAGCGAGACAAAGACATAGAAATTGTATGAGTACAACTATGTCACATTCGGAGTTCAGCCTTTGGATAGTAATCTGCTGAGTCAGTGCTAGCAAAAATTAAGATGCTTCCTGGGAAAAAGCCCTCAGTGTCTCTCTACATGAAAATCCTGCAGCACTTCTTGGAGCTCACCCAGGATTCATGGTGTATTTCTACCTCTTTTGTCACTGAAGTCTAAACCTCAGAGCACCAGGAAACGCAACCTCGCCCAGCGTCAGTAGACCAGTAGACCCACAGGGGAGCTTGACCCCTCCCAATCTTCTGGGGCAAGAGCTCCAGGCACACAATAGACCTGGAGGCCCAAAAGCCAGTTCAGGAAGCACCTCCTGCCAGATTTGGTAACACCTGGATTCCATCTGATAGTTCTGTCTTTCAAGAGGCAGAAGGGGAAACTGATCACTTTCCAGAGTTGCTCCAGTAAGTTTCACTGAAACTGAAATCTCAACTCTTAGGTACTGGGTGACACAATGGAGTATCAGAGTTGCCTGAGGAGTTCTGCAAGGAATAAAACCTTGGCTCCAAGGGGCAGGGGGATGAGTTGGAGTCACTGTGTGTGTGTGAATGAGACAGACAGCAGGAAGGTTCTGACCTGACCATAGGGCCGAGGTCCCACAACAATGCTTATAAGGCCAAGCTCCGTCAATGCTAAACGGTGCCTGAAATATCTCCTTGAGAACAGCCAGAGAAAACAAAGAGTGTATGTGACCCTTCTGATTAAAACCTTTCTCCTTCCCTCCTCCCTCTCTTGTGCATGAAAGTTATCTGTTAGCGGAAGGAAATGAATGGAAAGCAGAGTAAACTGACTTTCCGACAGTGTCTGTTAAAGAATTTTTAAAAGGGATATCCAGGTGACTATAGCGTTAAGTTGACTCCTGGAAATCTCCAGACCTTCTGTGAAATTGATTAGCTGTTGTTTGGGATGGGATGAACTGCTAAGGGTTTACCTGATAAGGAGATAACCTGCTAGTTGTTTGGGATGGGATGAACTGCTAAGGGTTTACTTGATAAGGAGATAAACTGCTAAGAATTCACAATTGTTGTATGAGACCCTGGTCATCCTGACCAATTAATTTCCTTACACTGACTGTTGGGAAACTTAGACCTGTCTCAGCCACCATGGCTGAAAGCTTGCAGTGGTGATGCAAGCATTTCTTGGGGTGTGATGATGACTAGGGTAATGGCCACCTCCAAATGTCAGCCAAAGTCAAACAAAATGATTCTATCCAGGGAATCAAAAGAAGTGCCACCTCCATATGTCCTACAGTATCTATCACTGCCACTGCCACCTGTGGCCCCCACTGCAGAAGCTCTATCAGAGTCGGTCAGTCCCCCAGGGGTTGTCTCTCTCCCACTGTCATCTGAGGCATCTGCAGAGACCCATCTGATGGCAGCCACCCCTGTGTTGCCCATTCTGACTCACTGCATACCTGTGAGCACCTGTCGGGAGAACCCCTCCAACAGCCCTTCAAGAAATGCGAGGACTCATTTATATTATGACCCAAGGGGCAGATCCAAGGAAGGCAATGACAGTGTATCAACCCTTTCCTACTGACCTCCTTAACTGGAAGAATCATATACCTTTTATATCCTGGAAAACCCCAGGCCATGACTGAGTTGGTGTAGTTCATGTTCTAAACCCACCAGTGCACATGAACTGATTGCTGGCAACTCATCCTAACCCTATTCATCTCTGAGGTGTGCCACCAGGTTACTCAAGTCACCCTAAGAGAGATGGAAGAAAGTACCCCGGCCAGAATGCTGAATTCCCAGGCTTATACACCCAACCTATTCCGAAGAGAGGATTCCCAGTGTGACCCAAACTCGGAAGGAGAGCTCACCTCAATCACATGGTAGCAGGAGACCCTCCTAAAGGGGATAAAGGAAAGAGTAAAAAGGGCTATGAACATGACCAAAACTTTGGAGGTGCTCCAAGGGCCAGGAGAAAGAGTGAGCTAATTCTACAAAAGGCCAAGTGAAGTGTTCCATCTGTATATCCCCCTTGACCTGGAAGTGGCTAAGAATCAATGGATGGTGAATGTGCCATTTGTCAGCCAGGTTCAAGGACATTTCAAGCACAAGTTACAGAAACTGGAAAGTTTTGCAGGAATGAATGCCAACCAATTATTAGAAGTCACAACCAAGGTATTTGTCAACCATGATCAGAAGGCTCAATGGGAGGACAATCGCAAGATGAAGAAGGAGGTAAACTTAGTGGTAGCCATCCTGGCTGAACCATCAGGATAGCCCTATAAGGATAACCCAGGAGCAAAGCCAATTCACCAAAGACAATACTTCATCTCTTATAAGGCACAGATTGGGATCCAAAAGCACTTGGAAAGGCTTTCAGATCATTGATCAACCAACCTGACCAGTCACTTTGGAACATGCCTCTTCTGTCTGTCCAAAAACAGGGCATAGATGACAACTGGCGGGTTCAGGATGCGCAAGCAGTAAACCAGACCATTACCCTACACCCCTTGTCCCAAACCCTTACACTCTCTTGGGCCTCATCCCTGCTAAAGCAGCCTTCTTTACACATGTAAACCTAAAGGATGGCTTCTTCTGTATACATATAGCCCCACAGAGTCAGCCAATTGAAAAATCCAGAAGAATGGCAACAAAGGCCAGCTGACTTGGACAAGACTTCCCTAAGGGTTTAAAAATTCTCCAAACATTTTTGGCACAGCACTGGCCACTGAACTGGCTGTATATTTCTCCAGTATACAGATGACCTTCTGTTGGCTAGTTAAACACAGAAAAGCTGCATGGAAGGGACACGATTATTTCTTATTCTCCTGTGGGAGGCCAGCTATAAGGTCTCAAGAAAGAAGGCCCAAGTTTGCCAAGAGAAAGTACCTCAGTTTCCACTTGTCACAGGGACAATGGCCGCTTGGGTCTGAGAGAAAACAAGAAGTTTGTTCAATCCCAGTTCCAACAACCAGGACTGAAAGCTCCTCAGTTTCCAGGTTTCTGTAGGATTTGAGTACCTAACTTCTCAGTCTTGCTGCAACCCCTTTGTAAGCACACAAATGTAGAGGAGATGGCAAGAACCTCTGTTATGGAAACAACAACAGAAAGCCTTTGAAGAGATCAAACAGGCCCTCGCCAACACACTAGGCCTGGGACTGCCAGATATGACTAAGCCTTTCCTTGTGTACATCCATCCACAAGAGGACTGGCATAGCAGTGGGATTTTTAACCCAGGGATCCTGGCATCCACCAGTGCCCTAACTCTCCAAGCAATTCTACTCTGCTGCCCAGGGCTGACCACCTTGTTTGCGAGCACTTACAACTACAGGCCTCTTAGTGGCAGAGGCTGACAAACTCACTACTCAGCAAGAATTAACAGCACAAGTGCCAGACTCAGTTCTGACCTTAACGGAGAACAAGGGGCAATACTGACTACCACCCAGATGGTCAGATATCTGGGGACATTACATGAAAACCAACACATCCACCTGGAAGTAGTTCAGACCCTGGACCCAGCAACCATACTGCCTGTCAGGCCAGACCAGCCAGATCATGACTGCATTGAGGTCATGGATGAGGCATTCTCCAGCTGACTGGATTTAGGGACTAGTCCCTCAAGGTCCCCAATACCAAGTATTTCACAGATGGTAGCAGTTTTGTAGAAGAGGGAGAATGCCTTGCAGGGTACTCCTGGTAACCCTGAATTCCATCATTGAGGCAAAATCTCTGCCAAATGGGATCTCACCACAGAAAGTGGAGCTCACTGCACTTACCTGAGCACTTCAGCTGGCAGCAGGAATACTCATCAACATATACACGAACTCTAAGTATGCCTTCACCACCCTTCATGTGCACGGGCTCTATATAAAGAAAAAGGCCTGATAAACTCAGGGGAAAAAATATAACATATGGCAGGGAAATCCTTGAACTCTTGGATGCTGTACAGGCCCCTAAAGGGTGGCAGTCATGCACTGTCAGGAACTTCAGAAGGGAGACAACACGACTGCTCAGGGAAACTGCAAAGCACGTGGGAAGCTAAGCTGGTGGCCACCGGGGGAACAGCAGAGTTGACAGCCACCATCCCCACACTATTTCCTAGTCCATTAACAGAATGAGACTATAATTACTCAGGTTGCTTGGTTTAAGACCAAGGACGGAAGTTACCTCCCAGACAGATGGTGAAAGCTTAAAGAAGCCGTAGTAGAAATACCTTAGGCACTACCCTTGGCTTTTGTCAGAAATTTTCATCAGGACACCCACAGGGCCAGGCAGCAGCTCTTGAGACTGCCATGAGTCGACATTTCTACATCACTCAGTTCTCCAGCATAGCCCGGGTAATGTGTGAACAATGTGAAATGTGTGCCTGCAATAACCCACATTGAGGGCCCAGGGTCACTCCTGGGGTACAAGTTGTTAAAAGAAGCCCCATTTGAAAATGTGGTTGTGGATTTTACTGAGCTTCTCCATGTCAGTGGCTATAAGTATATTTGCTAGTCTTTGTGTGCACTTTCTCAGGCTGGGTACAGGACTTTCCCACCTGCACGGAAAAGGTATCTGAGGTGGCCTGGATCCTTCTGAAAGAAATCATCCCCCATTTTGGAATTCCTGTTACCAGAGGATCAGACAATGGGCCAACACACATCAAAGAGGTGGTGCAGTTAGTAGCCAAAGGACCAAAGATTACTTGGAAACTGCATGTGACATACTGTTGTCCCAAGTTCAGGGAAGGTACAGCAAATGAACCAGACTTTTAGGCTATGGCTGAGCAAGCCTTGTCAGGAAACTCACCTGCAATGGGACTATTCTTGTCAACAGCTTTGCTGAGGATTAGATCTAATCCCACTAAACAGACAGGGCTTTCCCCTTTTGAAATTCTCTATAAGGGATCCCTCCTCTTATTTAAAAGACCTTTGGAACTTCATTCTAAGACAACAGATGCCGGTGTTAGGCTCAGCCTTAGCCATCCTACATGAATGAGTTAAGGAATGATTGCCTGTGAGTTTGACCACAGACACTCACTCTTTCAAGCCAGGGGATGTTGTCTGGGTAAAAGAATAGAATGTCCAACCCCTTAAACCCTTCTGGAGGGGCCCATTCATTGTTGTCTTATCCACTCCCACTGCAGTAAAGGTGGATGAAACAGTACCCTAAATTCACTACAGCACAGTAAACTCAGTGTCTCAAGGCTGGGAGTGCATCCCCAACTCATCAGCACCATGTAAACTGACAACGTGAAGAAGTAGACTGAGATCACAAAAACACCACTGAAAGACATCAGTCCAGCTCTAGTCACTCGAGAAGCTGCCTAATCTATGCACAGTAGAAGCCTGAGGATGCCACTGACTGGCAACACAGATGGACTGAAGCCTTTTTGTGACTATCTGCAATGTGCTGCTACCCTTAGCTTTTAATTGTATTTGGGCCTCCAGCCCTGCTTTCCAAGATGACCCCAGATGACTGGAAATGCAGCAAGAGATATCTGCTGGCCGTCATCACCTTCCTCTTGTAGGTGGGAGGTTTTGCTGGTATTGGCTGCTTTTACTTGGGGCTGCACTGGTGAACCCGAGTTTCCCATCATGTGACCCATGTATTTGCCTAACTGGATCAGGCCAGAGAGTTACTTGGAGCTTACCAAATCCATTTCTCATGCTTAGGGAGGATCCAAGGGACCTGCACACATTATAAGACAACCTATTCTACCTACCAACATGAAAATCAGTACCCTGTTTCAACCCAAAGTACTCCCCGACTGAGGAATGGTTTGAGTCCAACACTCCAAAGGTAAAGAACTATTAATTAACAAAACTGAGATTACAAATTCCCACCTGCCATACTGGTATTTTTTGCTGTGTGCACTGCCATTAGTAAAAAGCCCTGGATAGTCCTAAAATGTAGAGTTATCATGGGAATAAGACAACAGGCTCAATGATAAGTGTATGTGTGAGTGGGCTTCACCTCAATCTTCCTGTTACAGTGACTGCTGGGCTTACTGCCCCTATTGGAGCTTTGTCTTAAGGCCCACTTGGAAGGATAAAGATAAGGTGACACTCCTCCAAAAAGTGGCTGCCACTATTCGTTATGAACAGGAAACCTGTAACCCCATTAATTTAACTATCTTTAACCCAGGAGACCCAAAGTTAGGAAACTAGCCTATTTGCAAGGCACTGACCTACATGTCAAGAGAGTACCACATTTCACTCAGACAGGGTCTCTACTGTCTGAGTGGCCAAACCTACCAGGTTTTTCACTCATTTTATGAGAAAATACAAAGGATCTCCCCTTCAATTCAGGTCACAACCAAAAACTTGTTTTTAGCCCTAACAGAGACCATAGCTGACTCTGAAGGTCTCTTCTTGCTATACGTGTGAGGGAACCCACAAGGAAGGTCAGTAGCCATGGGATCCCCATGATCCTTATAGTGGCACAGGGTACCCCAGCTCTACCTCAGGGGTTTGGCTTCTCAAAACCTCAATAACTGGAAGATACTGTCTGGCCTGATGGGGAAGCTGGTCCTACACTTCCATATGGAGTCTAATGTGCTAGGCCAAAGGTCCTACAATTCAACTGCCTGGAAGACCCAATGGTGGGGTTCCCCTGACTACTTTGAACTAAACCCTCACCCCTTGTCTAATTCTCATCTAACATGGGCCTAGATGATGTGGACAGACATTAAGTGACAGGCCCCAGACAGACTGTACTGGATATGTAGAAGACCCACATATGCTGCACTTCCTCCAAACAGGTCAGGGTCTTGTGTATTAGGGACCATTGACCCATCTTTCTTTCTACTTCCATTTGCCAGGGGAG
Organism: Dasyprocta punctata; assembly: GCA_004363535.1. Lineage (NCBI taxonomy): Eukaryota > Metazoa > Chordata > Mammalia > Rodentia > Dasyproctidae > Dasyprocta > Dasyprocta punctata. The sequence continues at coordinate 33,651 of RJWM01012977.1, read as the reverse complement.
AATATCTGGGGTCCACGTGAATGGGGACAGGGAGACCCATAGAAAATGATGCAACCTGCAAACTGGCAATTGGAAAGATGACAAATGGCCCCCTGAACACATAATTCAGTATCATGGTCCTGGCAGAGGACGGGTTCCGGGACTACTGCACCCCCATTTATAGGCTAAAACTGCATAATTAAGTGACAAGCAGTTGTGGAAATTATAACTAATGAAATTGCCAAAGCTTTTGTCAGTCAAACAACAGACCAAAATCCACTCTACTATCTATCAAAATTGGCTTTATTATCTGCTTACTTCCAAGGGAAAGGTTCATGGGAAATTTAACCTAAGCAACTGCTGCCTACAAACAGATGATGAAGGAAAGGTCATAAAAGAGATTAAAGATCAAATAAGGAAAATTGTTCATGTTCGAGCCCAGACCTGGAAAGACTGGGACCCCAGGGAACTGTTTGTGGGGTGATTTTCAACTCTCAGGCAGTTCAAAACCCTCATAGGTATTTCACTCCTGATTTTGGGAACCTGTCTGATCCTGCCCTGCCTGGCTCCGTTGGATGTAGGTTGTCTACATCCTCGTTGAATCGACAGTGGAAAGAAAAATGGTTGCACAGGTGATGCTGTTATGGAAATATAAATTCCTGAACTAGGATGATGGTCTTCGACTCAAAATAAAAAGGGGTCTTTTGTTTTTCTGTTTTCTTCTCTTTAAAATAAAATGAAAAAAGAAATAGGGTCAGAGCATCAAAGGGGGAATGTAGTAGGGCCCCTTACAATGTGTCAGTGCAGGAATTTTTTTTTTTTTTTTTTTTTTGCGGCACCGGGGATTGAACTCACAACCTCGCGCCTGCCAGGGCAGGCACTTAAGGCACTGAGCCAAACTCCCAGCCCTGGTTTTTTGAGGCAGGGTCACACCACTATGTAGCTCAGGCAGGCCTTGCGCTCGCGTTGTAGCCCAAGCCGGCCTCGAACTCACAACGCTCCGCCTACCTCAGCCTCCCAACAATATCAGCCTCTGTGGCCACATATGTATGTCCAATGTAACTCTGTAGCATAAATCATACCTAACCAGGTTGTGAAATGTTACTATACAGTGTATGCCCATATAAGGGAGACAAAGACAAAAAATCGTATAAAAAGGTGCAACTACACCGTGTTCAAAGCTCAGTCTTTGGATAGGAATCCACTGAGTCAGTGCTGGCAAGAATAAAGCAGCTTCCTCGGAAAAAGGAAATGCAGCGTCCCATCTCTCTACATGAAAATCCCACAGCAAAAGTTTTTAGCAAAGCAGTCACGTAATCTTCAAACTCATTTATGGACTATCACCATATACAACTTAATACTCCAACCACAGTGGGCTATTTACTATTTACTTAAGTCTTATACTTCTGTTTGTTAATATTTTTGTACTTCTCCTCAGCATCTGGCAAAAATGTCTTAAACATAGTAGCTCAATAAGCATCTGGTGGAAGAATTCATATCAATTAGGACTAAGGATGTAGCTTAGTTGTAGAGCACTTGTCCAGCCAGTACTAGGCTCTGGGTTCAATCCCTAACACCATGCCACAAAAAAGAAAAAGAAAAACAAAAACAAAAAGAAAAAAAAAGCTGGGTGTGGTAACACATGCCTGTAATCCCAGCACTTGGAAGACTGAGGCAGGAGGATCACCCTGAGTTTAAGGCCACCCTGGGCTACACAGTTAGTTTGAGGCCACCCTGAACTATATAGTCAGTTCAAGCCCAGACTGAACTACATAGTGAGACCCTGTCTCAAGAAAACAAAAAAAAAAAAAAAAAAAGAAAAGGAAGAAAAAGAATCCATATCACTTTTCATGTTCCAAGTAATATTTTTTAAATTTCAAAATTTGTACCTATTTAAAAACTTTTATAAATGTGATTAAAAATTCTAGGGCCAGGGATTTAGCTCAGTGTTCAAGCGCTTTTATGATCTGATACTAATTTATTTTCGAATTTTTTCTTTACATTTTGGTTTTTTTTTTTTTTTTTTTCTTGCGGTACTGGGGATTGAACTCACAACCTCGCGCCTGCCAGGGCAGGCGCTTAAGCCACTGAGCCAAACTCCCAGCCCTGGTTTTTTGAGGCAGGTTCGCACTGTGTAGCCCAGGCCGGCCTTGAACTAACAACGCTCCTCCTACCTCAGCCTCCCGAGTGCTGGGATTAAAGGTGTGCGCCACCACGCCCGGCGTTACATTTTGGTTTAAAAATATATGAATTTGTGTGAAACTATTATTAATTTGCATTAAATATTTTTATATCTTTGGTCAATTTTTTTCTAAAACTTAACATATTTGAAAAGATATCTTGAATTTTCTCCCATCATCACCGGATTCTAATACCTATGAAGACAAGAAAGAAGTCTGTCTTTTTCCCTGTATTCTTTGCACCTCTTATGTGTGTGCACATTAGCTCAGTCAACAACTGTCTTCAATTTCACTCTTTTCACTGCCACTAAATTAAAAAGTGTACATTAAGGAATTGTTAGATCATCCACATGAGAGAACAATGAGTAAAAAACATGCATAACAGTCAATTTAACACAGCGACAGACACTGAGTCTCTAATACAAATCAAGATGTTCTGAGAGGGCCAGGGGTTTAGCTCAGCGGCACAAGCACCTGCTTGGCAAGCACAAGGTTGTGGATTCGATCCCTGGTACCAAAAAAATAAATGTTCTGAGAGCGGACTATAAACATAATTCTTGCCCTTGAGGCCTATGAACACATGCAGGTTAACAAATAACTTTGATATGGTGCACTAAAAGAAAGGTATGTATTAAATGGCATAGAAATAAGAGTGGAAAAGAAATCTAAATTGGTTAGAGGAAGGTTCCTTACTTTACAGAAGTAAAATCTTTTTAAGGGGGACAGGATCAAAAATGATCAAGATATGATTGATATATATATACCAATTCCCCAAAATGAATGTAAATATTATGTGTCATAAACATGAACCAACAAAAATTCTTTTGAGGATATGAAAACCAAAACCCATATGAACTATATTAACTTGTTCAAAATCACAAAACTAGAGGTCACAAAGCAAGATCTGTTCCATTACATACTTACTAATACTATGTAGCACCTCACAAAGGAATAACAGGAGATTTACGGAGTTATAAAATTAGGGAATTTAGTCATCCTGATTCCATCTCCCATTTAATATAAATAATCAACAACTGCAAAACTGTGAAAAGTTACCATGTAGTTCAAAGAGCTGGTTGACTGTCCTATAAAAGAAGGCACCTTATATGGTGATTAATTACATTTTATCAAAGAGATTTAAATGATCCAATCTAATTAACGTGACTTACACATAAGTAAGTATAACACTACTAAGATGTACTTAAAGTTCTGCAGCAAATCTTCTTTTAAAAGCGTCCAAGGGTCAGAGTGGCTCCAACCAGAAGGCAACTAGTCTGCCTTCTGGGGGCTGGGGGACTGCGCGATCGCGCGGCCTACCGGCGCATGGGCTAAGTATCAAGGACAACTCCTGCCCTCCCCCCGCCCCTGCTCCAAGCAACCTGCTGGTTCGGGGGACTGGCTACATTGATAGCAACTAAGGTACATAAAACAACTAAATGCTAGTATTGTTTCACTGATTTTGCAGGCCTGGGGCCGGCAGCCTGAGCATCTCTTTGGAAGATGACAGTAGGCAATGTAGCAAATATGGGGGATTCTCTTCTGTCTTGTCTTCAAGGCCCAATATTGTTCTCATTGTATTGCTTTATTATAATTTAAATTTTTTGCTTTATTTTATATTGTTTTTGTTGGTTTTACTGTGTTTTGTTTTTGGTTTAATTTTACTATACCTGTTGGGATGGTCAACTATTCTGAAAATAACAAGGTATACTATAGTAGCTATTGCTTTCATGGTATCTTTCTTTGAAGTTCTGTGCCAGTTGTACTGCTTTGTTTTGAGTGACTCAGTTCTGTTATGTTTCGTTGGATTTTACTATCTTTAAAATAAAATTAAAATTAAATTAAATTAAAAGGGTCCAAAAACAATAATCTAATGGCATTTATGAGCACTTTCCAAGGCAGTAAGACTCTTAGCCTGTAGATTTAAGAATTAAAGTCAGTAGACAGACACATTTTCTTAAGGGCAATAGTTGGCTCTTCAGGCTTTCCACATTTCTCAAGACTATCCAGTTACATTTGACTACCAAGCAAGCATTCAGTGACTTCACTGGCACTATTACCACACTTCTCTTGATCCTACCACCTGATTTTGAAATATTAGAGGACTATTTAACCATCCCTGTATCATAAATTTGTAAGTTTACATTCTAAATTATACATCAGTTTTTGGTTGTTTGGTTAGCAGGAAATAACCTAAGAATCTTCTCAGTTTTAAAGATAGTGTATTAAAAAAAAGTTCAAGAGCCTGAAAATTTTAAAGACCACAATTTAAATCAGTGATTAAAACAAACAAACAAACAAAAAAACACAGGCCATCACTTGGGAGGCTGAGGCAGGAGGACTGGGAGTTGGAAGCTGGCCTGGGCTAAATAGTGAGTTCAAGGCCAACGTGAACTGCCTAGCAAGATCCCGTCTTAAAAAAAAAAAAAACAAATAGGGTGCTGGGGATTTAGTTCAGCCATAAGCAACTGCCTGGCAAGCCTGAGGTCTGGAGTTCGAACCTCGGTACCAAAAAGAAAAAAAGAAAAGAAAAAGAAAATAGGGACCACAAGCTAGATTCAGGCCAAAAATCGATTTTATTTGGCTTGCACAGCAGTGATGGTGTTGGTGAAGAGGAGGAGGAAGACAGAAAAGAAAAAACAAAAGAGGAAATGAACACCACCACCCTTTTACAAATTTGGGAATTTCATATATAAATGTGTATTTCCAACTTTTCTTGAAAAATCTGAAATTCTGACAATACTGGACCTGACTTGCCATATGATAAAAACTGGCTGAAATTATGCAATCATAAGCCCACTTATATGGGACATTTGGTACTAAAACCACATGTGAATTGTTACTTATTACGCATGTTTTTTTCCTAACAAACTTCAAAGAATGAAGAACGCCACACTTGGTGGATAAGTGCAGATTTTTAAAAGTACAATCCGCTTTTCATATTAACGCAGTAAAACAAAACTAGAATCAAAGAAATCAATTTACCTTAATCTGAGTTTGTTCAATTGACTTTTCCCATATCTGCTGATCATATGCTCCAATCTGAAATAAGGAGCAAGCTATTTAAATAATGCAAAGGCAAATACCTATATTTTTAAGTCAAGTCTCACACAGAAGCCTTTCTGGAAAATGTTTCTGCTTCTCAGATTTAGAATAAATTAGTATTTCCAAAAACTATTTCCTTCAAAACTCTAAAATAGCTGGATCTAAAAGTTAAAAAACATCATCTAAAATATTTCAAATTAAATATTACCTTAAAAGTTATTTCCACTTCTTAAGAAAAACATTCAATAGGAATACTAGAGAAGAATAAAAGGTAAGGGACAGCTCAGTAAGAGGACAGTACCAATCTGAGTCATGCAGATAAAGGCCCAATCGTATCTTAAAAGTTTGAACAGAAGTAAACTTTTAAAACATTGCCATGGCTTGTGTATGCAGCCTGGAGAAGGGAGAGAATTTGAAAATCTTATCCTGGGACCCGGAACTGGGTTTTTAATGACCTTGTACATTCATTTCTCCATTTATGCTGAGATACCATATGATACCTGGTATTACCAAACTCGGCGAAAAGTAATGTAACACTCCTGTGGGAAGTTTCTGCAGGGAGTACGCTTCGTAAATAAAATTACTAATATTACCTTCTTTTGATACCACGATATAGCATCTCTCTCATTTGAGGCCATCTGTGTCTCCAGCCAGAGAGTGGGATTTCACTGAAAAGAAGGGAAACCAGTCGGTGAGTCTGGTCGCTGACGGTTACTCTCCCACTTGACGGCTCGGGCTCTCGGAGAGCCGCAGTCCCCTTCCCTGGCTGGGAGGGGGAGGCCGCAAACTGTCCCGCCGCGGCTGGGACGCTTCTGCAAGGCTCCTGAGCCTCAGTTCACGGATGCTGGAAGGACGGGGAAGAGATGCCCGAGGACACTCGCCCGCCCTCCGCGGCCCCCGGCGTCCGACTCTCACCTGGTGTCCGCTGCCAGGCAGGCCGACGTCTGGGTCCTTCCTCCTCAGTGGCCCCGGCCGGGCGGAGAGGCCGGGGGCGAGGCGGCGAGCCCAGCAGGCCGCATCTTCCCCACAAGGCCGTGACGCCGGCGGGGTCGTTACCATGGAGACCGCGGAGGCCGCACCAGCCTCGGAGGCAGCTGGCGGCCCAGCGCTCCACCGAGGGTAGTCTGTTGTCAGACTGCGCACTCTCCAAGCCCGACCTACCAGGTCAGCTGATGAGCCATAAAACAAGCAAAGAAAGGGCTGGAAACGGAGGGGGGTCAAAAGGGAAAGGGCCTTCGCTAGGCAGCCACTCACTACCGCAACGGGAAGGATTTGCTCTCCGTAGAAAGCCAGGTGCAAAGGCCCAGGGCCCTGGAGGCGGCAGTAGAGCGGCGTAGCGCGTCCTCTCTGGGCCGGACCCGCTAAGGCGGTGACTCAGCCGCCCCAGCGCCGTGGTGCATACCGCCGCGCCGCCAGCCTCGGCTTCCGCTTTCCGCCTCTTGCCGAGCAGATGGCTCCACCCCGGGCCCGGGCCTCTGCTCCCAGCCCCTGTCCGGCTCCAGAACAAGGGGCTGGGGGATCGCGCTGCTGTCTGCGGCCAGGGGCGGGTTTCCCAGAGCACCTTCAGATTCGGTAATAAAAACCACTTATGAGAAAAAAAAAAAAAAATTACCACTTCTGCAGAAACGACTTTCCCATCCAGCGATCTCTGGTTCCACTAGTTGCTGATTCGTGTCTTTGTTTCATTACTTCATATTGGTTTCCCCCAGTGGGCTGCAGGTTCCGTGGGGTCTCGGGTTGAAAGCTGCACGAGCTTGCATACAGGTTTTCTGTATTGGTCGAGTGAACGACTGTTGTGAAACGCAGGATCTGCCGGGATGGAAATTAGGGACTCCCTCTCCGCCTCGGGATTTAAAACTTTGTGGATTTCAAGAGTATAAAGGAAGAGGAGGGACAGGGCTGGGGGCTGTCATCAGTTGCTTTTCCCAAATTAGAATAAGGGAAGCAGGTGGCAGGAATTTACAAATTCAAGCAGGCAAATGGAGGTTGCACCCTCAAATGACCGTTAAGGGATGTTAGTAAGGTTTTCAACCTGCTTTCTTCCTCCCCTTTGCGATGAGTTTTTTCCCACCTGCAACTAACCCTAAGGCCCTTTTTCTTCATTTGATGTGTTCTTGCTTGCTCGCAGCGTTGTGCATCTGTAAAGCTAATTACAAATTAGTAGCCACCACTTGAGAAAGCCTAAGAAACTTGCTATTAAACATTTTATGTACATTCTTATAATCTATTCAATGGGTGTCAAATGGAAGTTGTTCTCACTATACCGATGAGGAAAATTATAATAAAAGTAGCTCTCATAGAACTCATGTCAAAAATTTACTTCATCCACATTGGCGGTGGTTTCCTACTGCTCTTGTTCATTGACAGCTTTTCCCTTCCTTACAGCTGATCATTAAAATTCCGTTGAGTTTCAAGTCAAGTTGCCAACTTAAATGACAAATGAAAAGCTTTTAAGATACCTGCTTTAAGACCTAAATTACATTAATAGCAAAAGCATTTTATTTTATTTTGTTATGTTTTGTTTAGCACACGCAAGGGTTTTTCTTGGCGGGGGGGTGCGGAAACTTGGCTGGTAAGTGAAACTGGGAAAGAATGGAAAATAACACACCATTTTTTAGGAGCCCTGTGAAAGACTTCTCAGTGCTAAGGCTGGCAATGTGTAAGGCACGGGCCTTGAACCCAGAACTGCACTTAAATCCCTGCTCCTACTAATTGTGTATTTTTAAAGCAATGTACTCAATCTAATAAGCCTGCTTTCTCACCTGTGTTATGGATTATCTTCCTGCGACACAAAAATTGATCAAGGGCAAAAAAATCCATTTTGTGCTAGGCACATCCCTGTAACCCCAGCCACTGGAGGCTGAGGTAGAACTGCAAATTTAAGGCCAGACTGGGGAACTCTAAGACTGCATCTCAGAAAGTTACTACTTTTTAGCGTTAGGGATGTAGCTTAGTTGCAGAGTGCCCCCAAGTTCAAATTCACACTACCAAAATATAGTGTTGTATAGTGCTACATAGTACATGCACATCTGAAAGGTCTCCACACCACTTTCATTACTTCATGCATTTTCAAGAATATCTACATCACCGAAATAAAAATTTAACATTGTCTCTGATAAGTACATATAAACCAATTCAAATAGCAAAAGGTGAAACTGCCCCAAAGGCAAGTATAATTTTTATTCTTCCTCAAAACTAGCTGTATCTCAGTATGGATGGATCTTTCTTCATCTACAACCATTTTTGAGGGAAGTAAAAGTCCAAGTGTGTTTTTTTTGGGGGGGGGGTTGGGTTTTTTTTAATTGTTTCTTTGTTTTGTTTGGTACTGGAATCAAACTCATGACCTTGTGCTTGCATGCAGGTGCTGTGCCACTGAGCTACATCACCAGCCTAAGTCTAAGATTTCTTTAAATGCTGGAATAAAGAAGGAAAGAAACAAGTTTCTGGCATCCAGAATTCACGCATGCTATTCATTTTGTAATGAAACATCAGTAAAGGACAAATCAGACTTTGTTTATTAAAAAAATACTTTACAGGGAAAAAAAACCTCTATGCATTCCATTGTCCTATTTTACAAAGAAATAGCTTAACAATTTAACACACTTAGACAGCTACAAAAAAGCACTGTTAAAAGGATTATTATTCACACAAATTTGGATTTAAGACTATTCATTAAAAACCTTTTAAAACACTTGTTAATATCAATAAACAAACTAAGGCCACACAACGTAAATAGTCCGCCAGGCAAATTATACATTTCACCTATATGCAAAGACCTCTTAAGATAAATTAAAGCCACAGGAAAAAAATTCTTAGCTGCCAATCAAAATGGAGTTTAGTCACAGAAAACACTATTACATGAAAATTTACAACATGTGATAGAAGCAGTACATATTTCTGTAGAGAAAATTGAAAAGTGCTATATTTTAAGAGACAGTGGTCTCAACTACATGCACAAGTGGATCCTAAAAAATTTATGAAGAAAATGGAAGGCCATATTTATGGAGAGATACTTGCTTTCAAAAGCAACAAATTTTCAGGACGAGGATGAGTGCTTTATGTGCTTAGGAAAAACATGTATTGTGCATTTCCTTTACTTGCATGACCAATAAATACAGATATAACCTGTTTTAAAAACATAAAACAGCACAAATGTGAACCTCTGGCATATGCTACTGAAAGGTTCTTGTTTTAAAACCTGTAGTAGTGATGAAACACATTAAAAAGATACAAACAATCTTCCTAAAGGTATAAATACAAATAACTTTCTAATGGCTAATACAGATGAAAACATAATGGGTTAATATTAACGATTAGGAATATATTCACTAAGTATATTTTCATAGATTTTGGAGTCTGGTTCCTATATTAGCTTTGAGACAGTAATATTTATATAGGGAAAGGCAATAAGCAAAAGTTTCTCCACTCATTATGACCTTTATGCCTACTAAGATTGATGATGCATCTTTCCCAAGGTTTAGCAAAGAATTTATTTAATAAGCTCATTTTCCCCCCCTACAAGAGATTATAGTATTAGTCATTTGATAATACAACTGTCTCTGAGGGAACAGGACATTTTCTGAAAGTCTTTACCTAAAATTAGTGTACTAGTTAAACAAATTGTAAGTACTGAATAAGCAAATTAAAAGTACAGTTAAGCTTAGGAATTCATTTTTAAAGAGTCTTAAAAAAAGTTTGGAGAAGGGAATCAGTATGCAGATTTTTATTGTTATTGCTTTCTGAATTTGAGATACCTCCTGGAATCATAATCTTACTTCTTAGCATTATCTTGGTAATTACAGAATGACTTCTCAGCCAAGGGGAAGACTTTTATCCTTTTTAACGGACATCATAAAATCATTCTATTTACTATTAGGACTATTCATTTATTAGGTCCTTTCCATAAACACATTTTAAAAATTCCCTCTTCTCCACATTTCTCCATAAAACTTATAGCCCACATTGTGCAAGTAATCTCAAGAGTTGGCACAACGGATAATATAGCAAAAAGGAAGATCTGCTTAAATTTCACTGCCATCACAACTTTACAAATCAGAAGATGCCAGATTGCTCCATGCCTCACTCCACCAAACCAAATAATTTAATTATTTAGAAAAGTTGCAATTATTTGTATCACTAAACTAGGATACAGTTTTGAAAGCAGTAAGGAATTCAAAACTTCTGCTTTTATATTCATCAGTCTTTAAAGCATGCTATCAAAGTCTAATACTCACATAGGACATTGAATTTCCAGATACATTACTAGCTAAATATTTCTCTCCATTCTATTGCAATTCTAACATACAATGAATTTATTAGTACATGATTTTAAACACTTTTTATATTTTTAATGCATCTATATTGGAGGTGAGGGTAGAATGTTTTATAAAAGGAAAAATGGGGATTTGCTTTTGATTGTAGGTCTTTGCAGATCCGCTGGTTCCTGAGTGATTATACACAGTGCTGGCTGTCAGGAGACAGTCTCCTTGTTTACTAGTAATGACCAGCTTAGATGACAGATGGCATCTGCTGGATGGCAAGTGGGAGATGGGGAAATCGGATCTTGGAAGACAAGAAAAACAAAAACTTTTTGCTGTAACAACCTTGCTCTTCATGATTATTTTAAAAAGCAAATGTTGCCTGAGAAGAATTTTACTCTGCACAGCCTGGTAAAGCTCTATGAAATTCTTCTGAACAGAAAAATAAAAATAAGGAATAACCCAAGCCCATACATTTTATGATTAACCCCCTTCCCCACAAAATAACAAAAGAAATACCCTCAAAGTTCCCTTAAAAACTAGTCGTGATAAACTAGGATTTACCCAAGAATTTATACACAGGATTTAAGAACACTCCTGCAATAATCACATTACCTTTCATACCATTCTAATTACCTATTTACAAAGATAACTAAAACCAACATCACTTCGAATTCATAAATGGTTTACACATTGAAATGTTTCCCTATTTATCTTCATCCTTTGTAACAGAGAATACATACATATACATATATATAAGGAATAATACAGATTCTAACTAATCACTGTAGTATGTGCTGATGGTTACTTTTCTATCAATTTACACAGTGACCTCTATACTTTGCTAATATCCATTTAACTACACAACAATATTGCACAAAGTAATATTTATATAAGATTTAACCTATTTCAGAATATTTTAGAGAAAATTCATATTTGATATTTCAAAAGATGCAGCTGTTTTCATGGTGACAGACACAGTAAAGCAGCATCTTTTTTTTTTTTTTTTTTTTTTTTTGCCTACATAAATGTAAATATTTCAAATCTCACCATCCAAAAAACCAAAACTTCAAATTGCACTGTAACCAGGTAGATACAAGAATCTGGTCTTAGGTGTGGGGAGTACTCTTCCTTTAATAAACAAAAGGCCTACTACAGTATTAACCAAAAGAGTATGTGGATCATATTAACATTCTAAAATAATAGAAAGTTAATATCACACTAACTATATGAACTGTGCCTATCTGAAAAAGAGTAAAAAAATTAAATACTCAGGCACTAAGTTTTAGGCTACTCAAAACTCTAGGAGGAAGTCTAGTGCTGTATTCTTTATTAGAAAATAGCAATACAGAATAACAGTAAATAAACCCAGTTATTCACCAGTTAAAACTACGAAGTGTCTCAAAAATAGGTATTTGTCATGAATAGGTTGATGCCAAGTAACAACAGTTTTTCTTAAGTTTGATGCTCAAAACATGGCAGTCTCATCAGAAAGACTGATATTATTGTCTTAAAATTGATAATTGTGATCAATTTACAAAGCAAAAGTATCCACATGAAATGTGAGACTCCTAGGAAGCAGAACAGAGTATTATGTCAATATTATCTCTTTTACCCAAAATACCTTCCATAGATACCATGTATGTTACAAGAGATTAATGAACCATGGATAATTAATGACCAAGGACTATTCAGCTTTAGATTTTTTAATTAAAATATCCACTGGGCATTAAATAACAGATACAAAAAAAAAGTTTGAATCAGAAAGTGCTGTGCTTTCTCTTTTGTTAAGAAACCAGAGAGCCACTGAATTTTCCTTAAAAATTACGTGTTCCTTATGACTGGACTATACAACTTACTTGTCCGCGTACCACATACAAGAACCCTTTCCTGCAATCTATGCCATTTTTTACTGTGGAAATTGAATATGTGCCATGAAGACACAAATACTAAACCATAAATCTGACTTCTATCATAAAAATAGCAAATATGGCAAGAGACAAGGCAAGATAAAATTAAGGAAAATGTATGATTTAACAAATAAGAATCTGTTATTCCAGAGAATTCTTATTTTGATTTGAAGAGATTAAATCATTACCTCACACCTTAAAACAGAAAGTAGCAGCAGACCCACTATTACATACTGTACTAACGAGATAAGATACAACTCTTAATTTTGCATAATCTGTGTAAAAAAGATATGCCTGACATTTGTGGAATGTCATTTCTCTTTATAGAATTATAGGCAAGATTTCCCCAATAAAACTTAACTTAAGCCAGTTATAAAACTATAACTTCACATCAAAATTTAAAAAAGTTAAAAAATGTGTTTGAATATGTACATATCACACAGGAGTGCTTGTATGTTCCTGCAGACTGTGTTGCTGGTCCGAGTCCAGTCTACTTTCCACCTTCAAAACTGGAACAGGTTGAGTCTTCTGATCTTGCTGTAGATGATGAAGTTCTGATGAAGGTGAGAAAGACGATGAAGCAGTTGTCAACAGCTGCATCTCTGTGCATGTGTCCTCAGATTCAGTTTTTACCCTCATACATTGAGAGTCAACTTCTAATTCTCGCTTTCCAGTTAAATCAGAATCCATGTTAGAATTGCTTTCTGTGTTCTGAGTGGATTCCACAACAGGGTGGTACTGTTTAAGTCTTATGTGCCAGGCTAAGCTGCATACTGCTGACACTGTTTTGAACTGATGAATAACATTTCTAGGGATGAAGTAGATATCATTGTCACATAGCTGAATTCTAGCATAACGAATGCCTTCTCGCCTCATTTGGTTTAGTTTAGCTTCATCCACCCACTGTACACACTAAAGAAAGGCAAAAAGTTGCATAAGACTTTAAAATGTATAATAATTTAGTCAAAATATTATAATTAGCACAGGAAAACAGTAGGGATAAAATGTGACATAACAATCAAAGTTAAGCAATACTAAATGAGATATAACTTTTTAAAGTGTTCCACTGGGAAACATTCTTCATATTCTTCTACCTCTCTAGTCAAAACAAAGTCATTCAGATAAGTATCTGGATATGCAGCTAAATATCAATATTCTTTGGCACACATAACGGCAACATTTTATAACTTCCCCTTTAGTGTCTCAAACTTTTGCAGTTAAGGGCCCACAGCACAATGAAGGTAACAAGTGAGACTGCTCATGACCAGAACTGTGTGACCCTGAACCCTCTCGACTATCTGAGGCCCACCTGGCATCCCAAGATTAAAGGAATGTTAAGCATTTTGCTTGATAAGCTCTGTTTTAATGATTTCTGACATTCAACATTCATACAGCCTTTAATAAAAATAAAATTATGTTCAATAACCATATATCCAAGATAAAATGCAAAATAAAATGGGTACAGACACTTATTTCCAATATCTAATACAAAGGGTAATTAAAAAGCAAGAGTCATTACCTGGGAAACAGGAGGTTCATGAAGGTCTAATTGAAGTCTCTGTACAACATCAGCAAAATCCTCAGCATGAAAACAAATCACATCTTTGGTTATGCGAGGTTGGTCACTCCTAATATGTAATAAAATTAAGTTTTAGGATCAAGAATTCACTATAAAAAACAATGACAAATTTCAGTTCTACACTTCGTGGAAATCCACTACTAGCAAACAAGCAGAATACATATCTTCTAAGGATAAAGTATACACTTGACATACTTTAATCAACTTTTAAAAAAATAGAACAAGCCAATAAAACTGCTTTTAAAAAAACATAAAAATCAGACTAGCTGCTGCAAAATTAAACACAATGGCTACAAAAGTTTTATTCTAAACAAGATACAATATTTGAAGTTCTCCCATCAGTTTGCACCTCTATGTCCTGAGATTTAAATAAGAAAAAAATAAGCCTGTCACAAAAAGACAAACACTTTATGATTCTACTTATATGAGATAACAAAAACAGGTAAATTCAAAGAAACAGAAAATACAATGATAAGAGTTTAGGCATGAGGGAGAAGACAGGAATACTTCTTGAATAGAGAGCTTCAGTTTTGCAAGATGAAAAAGTTCTGAAGATTTGTTTCACAACAATATTATACCTAACATTAATGCATATACATTTTTTAAATGTTTAAAATGGTAACTGTTATGGTTTGTGTCCAGATGTCCCCTCAAAGTCTCATATGATCATAGGTGGGGCTTTTTGAAAAGTGGCTGGATTTACAGTGTGTGACCCTGGGATTAACAATGTGTGATTGCTAAATTAGTGCACTGATTTGTTTGGCATAGTTGTGGATATAACTGCTACCTGCCTGGAGGGTGGGTAGCCTAGATAGAATATAAAGGACAGAAAAAAGATGCTATTGTCACTTGTTGCTTGGCACCTTCTGCCTTCTTTTACACACCATGAACTGTTTCTCCTTTGGGATGCCCCTCCATGCCACCCCACCTTGGAGCCAGCTGATTATGGGGTGAAACCTCTAGGAACTATGAGCCAAATAAATCTTTTCCTCTTTTAACTTTGAGTGTTGGGTATTTTGTCTCAACAAGGAGAAAAAGTAACTATAATGATTGATACATTGTGTCAACTTGAAAGTTAGAAGTTTAACTAGGCAATTCAGCAGGGAGCCAGGGTCCTTACTTTGTAAATATCCTCAGTCTGTGCAAGAGGAGGACACAGAGGTGTGAGTGCTACACCCACCCGAGGGGCAGTAGCCTGCTTACAATCTAAGGAGAGGCTTGTTCCCCGCTCTTTTGCACTTGCTGCGTTTGCTGTCTTCTGCCACCTTCAAGTGTTGCCCCTGTTCCGTGCTACCCTTCCTTGGACCCAGCTGATTATGGACTGAAACTTCCACAAACAGTGAGCTAAATAATCCTTTCCTTCCTTAATTTTGGGTGTTGGGTATTTTCTCCCAGCAACAAGACAAAAGTAACCAAGACAATAACTAAGATGGTAACCTTCATGCATATTTTACCATGATTTAAAAACTGACCCCCAACATTTTAAGTAAAGTCCACATTTCCCTAGACAACATTAACCAACCTTACAGTTCAGATCCATTTACTTACCATTCACCAAACTGTACAGCTTTCAAAACCCCAACAGCAGCAGTACTCTGCCAGTCAAACCCCTGACCTACATGATCAGCATGAGCTCTTGTCCTATCTTCAAAGAGGACTTCACGGGGTTCACTGGTCCGAGGTAGGTACTGGAGATTTTTAATCTCATTCATTGATCTAGAATTGATTTAGTAGTAAAATGAGGAAAGCAATGAGGTTAAGAAATAAACTTCTAAAATTAAATGCAACAAGGTAAAAAAAAGAAAAAAGGTCCAGGCATGCTGGTGCACACTTGTAACTCCAGCACTCTGAGAGGCTGAGGCAGGAGGATCACCGTGAGTTTTGAGACCAGTCTGGGTAACATAGTGAGTTCAAGGCTACCCTGAACTACACATGGAGACCCTGTCACGAATGAATGAATGAATTAATTAATTAATGCAGGGCTAGTGTTGCCCAGTGGCAGGATGCTGGCCCGGCCTGCAGGAGCTCTAGGTTCAACCTCTGTACTGCCAAAAAGAAACTGATTCTTGTGACATCTGTGTTCCCCACCCTGGCTGATCCCCAGGCTGGTGCTCCCCACTCTGGGCCCAGGGATGCTGCCTTGGTAGAGTAAAAAATAAGTCTGCTGAAATATCAGATTTAAATAAGATGACAGCTGAGAATACAATGGTTATGCTCATTAGCACTTAACATACCATACTGTTATGATTTATATGATTTCTTTCCTTTCTCTGTAGACCAGAATAAAGTAGAAGTTGCATCCTTGATTATACTTGAATAGGGTTAAACATATGAAACATCTGGTTGTCTAGCAACATAAAGTATAATTCAAAGTTTAAAGCTATCTGCTTCTTTACCCTCAAAACTCAGTCACTCATTTTCAACTCTCTAAACATCCTACTAATCCTATGATTCAAGGAGAACTGAGCATCCACGTAACCTACTTCTACATTAAAATGAAAGGCAAAGGCTTAAAACTAATACTGGGGCAGGTCAGATGGGAAAGAAGGACTGCAGATAAAACAGAATTGATCATGAGTTAACTGTTGATACCAAAAACATGAATTTATTATATTCTGCTTTTATAAGTGCCCCAAAATCTCTACACACAACTATCTGATGGTGACAGTAAAAGAATAAGAAACAATAAGAGGAATAAATTAGTAAACAGCAGTATCTGTTTGGAAAATGATTACACATCATTATGGAAAATGATTACACATCTTAGACTAATAAAACTGAGCAAGAAAAGCTATAAAAGTCTAGAATATAGAAAAAGGGATCAGCAACCAAAAAGGAAGCAGATCTATCCAATGAACCCCGGAAAATAAAAATCAAAGATCCAGACTAAGACATATTGTAACATTTCAGACTGCTTGTGGCAGAGGACACTATAATCTTTCAAAAGAGGGGAAAAATTATATATGAAAGTAAAAAATTTACACTGGATTAAAAATTCTCAGAAGTAGTATTAGATGAGAGAAGACATTAAAACAATGCTAAAAATGCTAAAGGAAAATATATCCTCTGGATTCCAATTAAGCTACAATTACATTTAATCACAATGAAAGAAATTATCAGACATATAAAGACTCAGAATACCTTTTTTTCTTCTGGAACATTACTTGAGACCATGCTCAAGCAAAGGAAGGAAATATATCTAAGAGACAACCACCACACAGGTTAATGACAGAAAGCATTAATGAGAAATTCTAGGTTGATAACTGTGCAATATGCCTTTCACGCCAAAGGAGGGAAACACACAACTCCAAAAGATTTTCATGTGAAGAACTGATGTGCTTATGTGGAAGCTAAAAAAGCTATGTCACAGTAATTTAGAACGGTGGTCACTAGAGGCTGAGAAGGTTAGTAGGGAGATAGAAAGTATCAACATACGGTGAGGAAGAGTAAGTTCTAGTGTTCTACAGCCCAACCGATGTAACTATAGTTTATAAAACTTTATTATATATTTCCAAATAACTGGAACAGTTTGAAAATTCTTAACACAAAGAAATGACAAATGTTCCAGGAGATACAAATGTTCATTTCTGATTTGATCATTACACACTGTATACATGCACTGAATTATCACATTATACCCTATACACAATTATGTATCAACTAAAGTAAAAATTAAAAAAATTATAACTGATGTGTTAGATCAGACAGAATGATAAAAGTCTGGAAAGATCTGAAGATACAGGGCCAGGGATGTAACTCTGTGGTACAGCACCTGCCTAGCAAGTACAAAGCCCTGAGTTTGATTTCTGAAACCAAAAAAGACCAAAAGAAAAAAAGATTTGAGGATATATAAAGTAACTGAATGTAAGATAACTGCTAACACCCCCCAAAAAAATAATAACAAAATAAGAGTTTTTATGTGAGAAAGTCATTGTAGTTTTAGAGGAAAGTAGCACACACTGCTCTGTATGGTGGAGCATGCCTGTAATTCTATTACTCAAGAGGATCCCAAGTTCAAGGCCAGTCTGAACTACATAACAAGACCCTGCCTCAAAAGACCAAAAAGAAAAAGAAAGTTTTTTTTAAGAGAAGAGTTTTAATCAAATTCACGAAGCAAAGAAGCATGTGATTCCCAGCATGAAGCTCATAACATACAAATTTTCCCTTAGAAAAGAATCAAATTAATTATTTATGTTTTCTTATATTGGTAGAGATGCAGTAAAAAACAGATTAAAATAAGTGAAGGAAACACATACAACAGTATATATTAAAGTGAGTATACAAAATTATAAAACTGAAACAAAGTTTTAGACATGTATTATTTTCTTTCAGTTATATTACCATGTAAACTTACTGAACAATAAATATCCTTTCATTTTGTGTCTTCACTGGTAAAATAAGTTTGTTGTAGGCAGTATATAGTTGGGTCTTTTTTGTTGTTTTTTAATCCACTCAGCCAGTCTGTACCTTTAAACTGAAGAATTTCATCCATTTACATTCAAGGTTACTCTTGAGACTAGTCATTCCTGTCATTTTGCTTGCTAATTTTCTTCTAATTGGTTTTGTTTTGTTTTGTTTTATGCACCAGAAATTGAAGTTAGGACCTCATGTTTGCCAGGCAGACACTGTGCCACTGAGCTACATCCCCAGCCCTTTCCTTCCTCTTTTGTTCAATCTCTGTGGTTTAATGGTTTACTGTATTGATAAGGTTTGAGTCTTTTGTATTTCTCTTTTATGTGTTAGTTCTTATACTGGATTTCATGCTTTTATATATTTTCATGATGGTAGTTATCTTTTACTTCTGGATGTAGGGCTTATTTAAGCTACTTTTTATGCTTATTGCAAGGTCTTTATTTCTCTTTTGTTTCTCTTGCTGAGTGTAATAATCTTGTTTGGCAGTTACTTTCTTTCAGGACCTATCTTCCTTATTTGTGTCTTCTTAATGGAAATATGCTGGAAATGATTTCTGGTGAAGTCATATGGTTTCCACCACTGAGCAAACTGCAGTGCTTTTTTTCTCTGATCCTCAAAACTTTCTCAGATGTCCTTCCTCCAAAGTCTTGCTATTAGATTCAATATTCCACTGATGATTTCCTTTCCCCTAGAAAAGAAGTAATGAGGGAATATGTGATCTTCAATGATATGGGCAAACCCTCCTTGGAGGCCAAAACTCACCAAGAAGTAAGATAAGCCTGTGGTACAGACTTTCTGTTGTCTTTTTTAAAAGATCAATCATTTTCTTGTTCATGAGATTCCATTATGGCTTTCTTAAAATAGGAGCCATGTCACTCATTTCCTTTGGGAGAGGAATACATTCATAAACCATGTGATACTGTTTCTTCATGCTCATATTAGTTTCTAAAAAGATGCAGGCCAATCCTTTATCGTCAACATCTTTACAAATGTTTTCCTAAACATATGAATTTCTTCCTGTATGTCTTCATTCAATAAAGTAGCAGCTCAATGATGCTGCAAAGGAACTATCAGGCAGTGCCCCTAAGAAAGAAATCAGAAGTTAGGTAAACATAAATCTTATAACCTATTGCAAAAATAAGGTGCTTGGGAAATTGAGAGCTGTCAAAACAATACAGACATTTTCCCATTTGTGCAGCAAGATGCTGGTGCTCGGCAATAGCCTTTTTCCTCTGGTTCTGTTCCTCTTCACCAAGATGTTCTCTGTCACCTGCTTTGGATACGAACATCTCATCTAGAGTACAATAATCTCCATCTATTTTTCCCATGAACTTAGATGTCATTCTCATAAAAAGTTTGTTTTGATATTCTGCTGTTCCCATCTTTTCGTTTTTGACTAAATCATTTAGGCTGAGATGATCATCATCATGAAAGTATCTAGCTCTTTTTCCTTAGGTATAAACTTGAGGCAGACACAGGTAGAAACTGTCTCTTTGTACTTCCTGAGGTTCTGGTGTGTTCACAGACCACATTCTTCCAGACTCATCTGTTCTGACAGGGATCACTTCTTGCTGGTCTGCATTCTCCTCTGCTCTTGTTGTTTTTGATGACATCTGGTAGATTCTTTTATTAGATTTTCAAGCTGGCTTTTTTTTTTTCTTTTGTGGCACCAGGGATTGAACTCACAATCTCGCACCTGCCAGGCAGGCACTTAAGCTGCTGAGCCAAACTCCCAGGCCTAGTTTTCTGAGACAGGGTCGCACTACGTAGTTCAGGCCAGCCTTGCTCACACTGTAGCCCAAGCTGGCTTGGAACTCACAACGTTCCTCCTACCTCAGCCTCCTGAGTGCTGGGATTAAAGGTGTGCACTACCACGCCCAGCTTTTTCAAGCTGGCTTTAAATCGTTCAGCCAGTTCTATATTCCCCATTTCTACCTTAATAATCTTGGCTCCCAACTCGTTCTCATCAACACTTGTACATGCATGGATTTACCCTCTGGACCCATATCTTTCAGCAATGATGTGCTCAAATTTTCTATTTTGTTTTTCAGCCTATTCCTTCATTCTTTGGTAAGATTTCCTAAGCCAACTTAATGCATCATTGTCTACTCCTGAGGTCATAAACTATCAGCTGATTCACTTTTTTTATATTTCTTTTTCTGGCTCTTGAATGGTTGTGTTGTTTTGTTTTGTTTTGTTTATTTCTTGAATGATCCTTCAAAAATTGTTCAATTTGCTCATTCACATCAGGCAGCATCCATGTATCCTCACCTTGAAGTCATTTCACCTTCCTTTTTCAAAATTGGTTTTGGCCTTATGCAACACCTCCACCCTGGCAATTTGGGTCTGTTCCTTTCATTCTTCAATAATGTTTGCCAAGCTAATATATAAGCAATAAGACTAAAAAATATACAGGGTACAGTCAAGAAAGTGTTTATCTTCCTCAGCAAGGGTAATCAGAAACTGTAGGCAAAACAGAATAAATACTTTCTAAAAGATAATCTAAATGTAAAACTAAAATGTGGTACGATTCTGAATACCCAGGTGAAAGATCATTCTGCATATTCTTCCTATGAGTGACCCATACTATAACCTTAAAATAGCCCACTACTTGGGTCTATAATATTATAACTGCTATTTACTGGCTTTCCAATTTTAGAATCTACCTATAGCAAAGTATTTAAAACCTAATGGTGGGCCAGGCATGATGGTGCACACCTTTAATCCTAGTACTTGGGAGACTGAGGCAGGATTATCACCGTGAGTCCAAGGCCAGCCTGGGCTACACAGTGAGTTTAAGGTCAGTCTGAACTACATAGAGACACCTTGACTCAAAAAACAAAAACAAAACAAAACAAAACAAGAATGGCCAGGATTAAAAAATCAAGCAACAACAAATGCTGGAGTGGCTGTGGGGAAAAAGGAACTCTTCTCCACTGTTGGTGGGAGTATAGACTGGTGCAACCACTGTGGAAGTCAGTGTGGAGATTCCTCAAGAAGCTAGGATTAGAGATCCCATTCAACCCAGCTATCCCACTTCTGGGCATTTTCCCAGAATTGAAAACATCATACCACAGTGATATCTGTGCACCCATGTTTATAGCTACACAATTTGTAATAGCCAGATCTTGGAAACAACCCAAGTGCCCATCAATCAAAAAATGGATAAAAAAGATGTGGTATTTCTATACAGTGGAGTACTACTCAGCTATTAAGAAAGATTGCATTGAGACTTTCATAAGTAAATGGACACGACTTGAGACCATACTCATAAGTGAGATAAATCAAACCCCCATGTGTAAATACCATATTGTCTCCCTAGTGTAAGAAACGGAAAAAGTATACATGATCCAAAATCTATAATAAATACTATGTAAGGGTAAAAAACAGTTCAAAGAGCAAAAGTAATTGGGAAGGGAAAAGGGGGAAAGAGGGAAGGAAAAAGGAAAAGATATAAATCTGTATATATGTATATGTAAGATAACTAAAATGAACACACTGCTGAATGTATTCGTTATTGAAAAAGAACAATTAATACTCATGTGATTAGATCAATTTTGTATGTCTGTATCTGTTAATGTAAACAACCATTTTGAAGATAACGATATGCAATATTGTAACCATTGTCAAGTTTCTATCATCCTGTTTTGTAAACCTGTAATGTTACTGTTGTGCATTTACTCTAGTCATTTGTTTGTCTCTTTTGCTTTTTGTCTTTATGTGTCTTTTTTTCTCTTAAATAAAAATAAATAAATAAAACAAAAAAAACAAACAGAACTAACTGTGGTATTAAAACAATATGAATTAACCTCAACAGTGTTTAAATACAGTTAGAGGGGGGAGGAGGATATTGTAGGGGCCATCTAGCTATTCAAAACATAGGTAAGAGGATCAAATACCCAACTATCACACCAAAAAATCAACACCTTGTCAAAACCTTTCAAGAAATAAAAAAGTGTTATAAACAAATGGCATTTGCCTGTAGGAAAAATGTTTGTCTCTGAGAGGGAAACATGGACAGGATTTTTCTTTTTCAGCCCTACTGAACTACTTATTTTTAAACATCTGGGTCTGGTTTCTTTAAGAATTCATAAATCCAAAGATCATCTTCAACAGCAGTGCCCTTGATAACTGGATAGTTTCTCATTATCAATTCTACCATTTTCAGTAACAAGAACTTTTAACACAAAAAGATAACATCTATATTTATGTCCTGAGATTCATTACTCTAATTCAAAGTACTTTTGAATACTTCGCTTAAGAACACTTAATCCCAACAGAAGTAAAATTTGGCAGCATTTCAGGTTAGTGGAGAAACAAGTTTTTAAATAACTGATGTTGGTCCAGCTGCTTAACTACTTTAGCAAAAAATGCTAAAATCTCCCTTAAATGAGAACTTAAACTTTCCTTAAATGAGCACTTCTTGTCTATGTAGCCTGCTCACCATGCATTATTACAATATACAACATACTGAATTATCAAGATTCACATTAGACATAACCACATCCATTCATTATCAAGTGCATTATTTGTGCATTTTGTCTGTACTCCAACTGATCATTTGACATTAAGCCTTGAGTTCATCTGTCTACATAGGTATTTACCTCTCATTCAAAGGTGCCCGCCTGGGTGTTTACAAGTACTTAATTATAATTTATATTATTTTAGTATTATTGTTAATAAAATGTATATTTATATATTATTATTTTATAACCCATGTCCATTTTGTGTTGGCATACTAAATGTGCCTGCCTGGTTAACAATCTTGACTAGGGCTTATTTTGGTGGTAGGGCTTTGTTGGCCCACTCAGAGGACCCATGGGAGATTTTCGAAGGTGAGGGTCCAAGGTAAAAGAATGCACATGTGCAAAACATCAGCAACAACAGCAGGCAGCATGGAGCAGAGCCACAGCCACCTGCATCTTTACTGTGTAACTCTTATACAGGTCGTTATCTCATATTTACATTCTTACACAGTGCCATAACCAGCACAAGCGTGTTAACCTGTGCTAAGCCATAATTACGTAACTTTGTGCACATGCACTAGATAAGCATGGTTAAAATCCTCAGGCATCCTGAGACGTTCCTGAGCTTTCAAGCAGTCTGAGTGGTTCCCCACAGGCTTGTATTATGAGCATCCTGAAAACTCATGCTAGGGTTTATTTTCCAGCTAGATCTTATTTTGGGGGAAATACAGTAAATATTCCTAACATGGACAATTTCCAGGTACTAATGTGAAATTACTCAATGTAGAATCAGAAGGCAATGCTAATAATGGCCCTTGTGAGGAGATACAAACTGGCTCCAATACACTTTCAGTTTGTATCTCCTCACAAGGATCATTAATTGTCTTTGTAAAAAATGAATTTATCTTTACATTATATGTGCATTAAAAGTTGGGAGTGTTTTTCTCCTTAGGGTAATGTATTAAGATGGTTTCTAAATGACTACGTGGTTTCACTGTGTAGTTATGTCAAGATTTATTTAGCTAATTCTTCTGCTGTGTACACTGAAAAACTGAAAACAATTTACACAGAAGAATTACAAAGAAATTAATAATATGAGTAAAACCGGGCTAAAATTTGGCTCATTAATGCATACCTGCATGGAATTATGGCTGGGTTTTGACCTTTTTACTCTTTTCTACTATCTTTTTCTAAGTTTATAATAATCAGCAAACAATAGTTATTTCTTGCTCAGAAATATATAATACAAATGCACAAAGTACTTAAGAATTTAGAATTTCAAACTGCATCATCATCATTTACAAAAACTGCTGTGATCTTTCACAAAGTATTTTCATGTATTATCTTAAATACCTAATGTTATTCAATATTTAGCTCAAGTCATTCTCCTATGAGTTTTAAGTTAAGGTTTAGAATAGTCAATTAAAATTCACTTTCAGGCATTTATTTTCACTTGCTGTTTCTTCTGTAGCTTATGCTGATACGAGTTACTTTCAGTCTCATTAAATAAAAACTTTCAAAATACTACAGGGAGTTAATCTACATATTTCATGTGCATAACACCAAAAAATGAAGTATGACTGAAAATATAGTTTTTTAAAAAGATTTATTACAGTAAAATAAACATAGCCATTAATTCCCCTCAAAATAATTCCTCCACTTTAAATTTTTTTTTTTTTTTTTTTTTTTGGTGGCACCAAGGATCAAGCTCACAACCTAGCACCTGAGCCACTGAGCCAAACTCCCAGCCCTAGTTTTTTTGAGGCAGGGTCGCACTATGTATCTTAGGCCGGCCTTACACTCGTGTTGTAGCCCAACCCGGCCTCGAACTCACAACACTCCTCCTACCTCAGCCTCCCGAGTGCTGGGATTAAAGGCATGCGCCACCACCCCCAGGGACTCAGGTTTTAAGGCAAGAAATAAAGATTAAATTTGGTTTTTAGGACAGTGTTTCATCCTGATGACATAAGAAGTTATCTTGACTGAGAAACTGACAGCTAGATTTACTTAAGGAAAGCCTTCAAATAATTTAGAAAGCTGTTTTCAAACTGTGCCCAGGTGGCAATCATTTTTATAAGCAACCAACTAAAAAAAAAGTCAGTTTGTGTATTTTAGAAAAAAAATGCTTACCTTCGTCTTTTGAAGGGTGACTTTGGCATATCTGCTGTAGGGATCATCTGTTCTCCTGGTCTTACCCACATTATAGGCCCATCATCACTCTGGGACCTACACTGTAGTCGGAGGCTGGAAAGTGTGCCCCAGGGCAAAGTCATCTAGAAGGTATACGAATGAGTTACATTTTAAAAATGTTTAGTTTCTTTACAAGTTACCCCTCCCCATCCAAATAAAAATTCTAAAACATTTTTTGCATGTGTATATAAGAAATAAATGCCATATTGCATAGTAACTTTTAGTAAATATTATAGTAACACAGTAATTTGTATCAATATTTTTCTAAACACTTCTTTTCAAAGCATTGCATAGGATTTAACAGGCAAGATTAGCTTAACATTTTAATATGGAGTGTTCATTTAAATAATGATCAACGTTTGAATATTCTGAATTAACACTCACTTTGAGAAATGGTGATTCTTCTAACATATCAAGGAACTCTGGGAAATAATCACCAACTTCTTCATCTACTGCTCCAACAAGACTTATCTGCCGCATTGGACCCGCTCGGTAGGTACCACAACAGTATGTCCTGTTGACCTAAGATAAAAAGAAAAAGGCAGGGAAAAAGGACTGAAAAGCACTATAATTAAAGAATGTGAATAGGGTATTGTTTCCAATATTATCGTTTCTTCTACTAAGAACTCAATAGTCAGTACCTTGCATAAAATTAACAGTTACAGAAAGGCATCCACACACTGACACATATAATAGTATGGTATGTGCCACAAACAGAAATTTAAATGTGCAGGTTATTAGCCTAGAGTTCAAACATTCCCCCCAAAATATTGAAGACTGATAAATTTCTCTGAAAATGATGATTGCTAAACTCTGAATATATTTTCTAATGTGATCTTTATCTGGGAGAAAAAGTAGACTAAATAAATATCTTTCAAAAATGAGGTCAAGACTTCTTTTTTCCCAGCAGCATTCCCGGTCACCTTCCATTATCTTTCCCTTTTCTGAAGTATAATGTTGCCTGCAAATACAAATTCATTTTCTCTTTGCAGGTTGAGAATCCCTTGGAGTCACAAGTATTTTTGATTTTTGATTTTTTCAGATTTAGAAAAATTTGCATAGACTTCACTAGTTAAGTATCTCTAATACAAAAACTCAAAATGTGCACTGCTCCAAAATCGAAAAATTTTTGAGTATTAGAGATGCTCAACTTGTATCAACTTTCTACTGAATTTAGGATATCCTACATATCTGCAGGCCAGAACAGCCTATCTAGCATTCAAATAAGAGCTACTAAACAATTCCATACAATCTAGTACTATTTCTCTAATCAATTCATATATGTTATGTCATCCAACTTTCAATTTAGAATGAGTTTTTCCAAACGCAGTGATAGACCACCATGCATACAGATAGACAAGATTTAAAATGCTGGATTCCAACCAAGATTTCAACTTCAGATTAGTTACCTATCCTTTTCTACTTTTCGAATTAAATTGGAAAGTCTAACATGTGGCTGCACTTTTTACAAGGTGAGGCTCTGTTTAATATTCAAAGTAATTTTAAGAATAAATTCTTACTGTTTTAAATGTCACCTATTTTGCCTTAATAGAAAGCAATTTACATAAATGATCATTCAGTAGTTTTTTCACATAAATATTCACTATTAGTTCTTCAACAGCTTTTGTAGAATCAACTTTCTATTTTAAAACTTAACACCACCTATACATATATGCAAAAAAGAGGGTCTTAGATCTAGTTGCCATATAATGGAGATTTCTTAATTTATTATAAATTCTTCCCCTAGAACCACTTTATATGACTTTAAGCAGGAAAAGTAAGTGCTCTACCACTGATTTACATCCTCAGCACTTATCTTGTATATACTTGTATGCACTGCCTTCAGTAGGTTTGTGTGATTATAATGCTATAAAAAAAGCCAGGGGGTCTGGCATGGGAAAGAGGATCACCATACAGTATAGAAATAAGAGGAACTTTTCTAATCATTTTAAGCTTTTTAAGCCAAGAACCCTAAAATGACTAAAGCAAACTTGATCTTTAATATCATATGCTTTTAGGGGTAATAAGAAAGATCCATTTTCCCCAAGCATCTCCCCAAGTGTATTGGTTGGATCCTGTGTCCCCCCAAAGACTCATAATTTGGACAGGGCTGAGTCTGGTGTTCCTGATTGGTTTGTAGTCTAGCGCTGGGATTGGTGCTGTGAGTGCTGCACCTGCCAGGGGTGGAGCTGACATGCAGAGTAAGAGCAGGAGGAACGCATCTCACCCTCTCTTGCCGGTTTGCCTTGCTGTTTGGCTGCTGCCATGAATGGCTGCCCCGCCATGCCAAGCTGCCTTGGGGCCAACTAAGTATGGACTGAAGCCCTCGAGAACTATAAGAAATAAACCTTTCCTTCCCTAATTTTGGGCATCAGGTATTTTGTCTCAGCAACCAGTGAAAAGTAAGTAAGACACCAAGTAATCCCAGTTATCAGAAATTCCTTCACATAGGATTTCAACCTATGCAAGGTAGAGCCTAATATACTTCAACTCTCCAAAATGTAAGACTTATCCTTGTGAAGTATATAACAATATGGTGTTTTTCAATGTACTTCACCTGAAAGGTTTTGAATTATGACTTTTTTTTTTTTTTTTTTTGGTGGCACCAGGGATCGAACTGACAATCTCGTGCCTGCCAGACAGGCGTTTAAGTCACTGAGCCAAACTTACAGCCCTAGTTTTTTGAGGCAGGGTCGCACTATGTAGCTCACGCCGGCCTTGGACTTGCATTGTAGCCCAAGCCGGCCTCGAACTCACAATGCTCCCCTTACCTCAGCCTCCCAAGTGCTGGGATTAAAGGCATGCGCCACCACGCTCAGCTTGAAGTATGAGACTCTTAATGAGTTACTATTTGAAGCAATTCACATTGCTTTGAATTAATATTTTTCTATCACACTGTTCCAAATCTACCTAATTCAAATACTACCAAAGTCAACCACACTAAACTTAAGACAACTAAAAATTCAGCCACCTAGGACAATTAATATGTGACATAAATATATACAAAGCATCTTTTCCTATCTAGAAATAAAAAGAAATTAAATCTAAAAGGAAGTGGGAAAGAACAAAAGAAGAGAGGGTGAATATGACTACAAAAGATAGGAAACTTTCATGACCTCATAATTTTGTCAAGGTCAGTAAGTTTTATTTCATCTACACACAATGAAAGCTCAAGTTTGCACTTTTGTGTGAATACCAATGTGGTATTCACAGTGCCAAAAATTAATGTTTTATTCTTTCTTAGTGCCAGAACAGCCATCAAGTAAATAAATGTACCTATAACAAATCACTCATTACAAAACACACAATGTATAAGGTCTATTTGCAAAACTGCTACATCAACAAATCTATAGAGAAGCCTTATTACAAAACCATAAACCTTCCTGTTTTCAGTCCTTTACACTAAATTAGACCTCAGTTGACTATACCAGAGTTTATTCCTAAATATCAGCCTCTTCCTGCTTTGAATTTCTTCCACATCTAGCCTAGACTTTCAGATTTATTCCTCTCAGAGATACATTAGTACCCTCTAGTCCTCACATCACCCCTGCCTGGAAACACTAAGCCATTTTTACCATCAGCCCTCCTCTCTGGACTTTTCCGTTCGATGAAAAAGAAACCCCTTTCATCACTTAAACTCATTTTTAATAGCAATATCCTATAACTTCCCATCAAAAACACCCTGATGTACTGAATTGCTTCCACATCAGCATCCTACTTATATAGTATCTGTTTCTACTACCTCACCTTTTACTCACTTTCATTGCAATGAGGTTTCTATCCAGACCATTCTCCTGAAACAAATCACTAATGACCTCGCAGCCAAATTCAAGAATACTTCTCAGTCATCCATTTTCTTGATTTCCCTTATTGATGTCTTTCTCTCCAAAATGCGGTTATTAGGGTTGGCATATTTTTCATTCAACATATTATCTGTGGGTGGTTTAAATTAAAATACAGATTTAACTACCACCTGAACCCTGCTGCATTCCTTATCTGTTTCTCTAAATTAAAAGTGTTCCTCAGAGTCAGACCTTTATATACAACTGCTTGTTGGACAACCCACAGACACTCCCAAATGCAATACCTGTAAAAATGAATTCACTTTCTTATGAAATTCCTTTCTACCCAGAAACCACCTTTTCCCCCTTCTGTATCTGCTTCACCAGCTAATGATAACCATTTTCTCAATTCCAAATTTACAAGCCCTTCTTTCTAATCCTTTAAATATCAAAATCTGTCTTCTAAATCTACCATACCACTGTCTTAATTCAGGAAATAGTCACTTCACTCTTAATTTCGAAAATCTCTTAACTAATATCCTTGCTTCAGGGTCCCCATACCCAAGAGTCACCCTTGGGTACCACCTACAAATGATTTATTTAGGAAGACATTTTGCCTTTCAACCCTCCTGTTTTAAAATTCTCTAGTAACTCCTCCATATTACCTACAATATCAGGCTGAAAATCCTTTTCATGGCTAACAAAGTCCCTCTTGATCTATTATTCTAAAAGAAATGCCACATTTGCCATACTCTAAATATTATTTCCACATTCTAAATAATCTGTGCTGCCTCTACAACTTTTCATGTATTATTATGTACCTTTATAACCTCCACTTAGGATTAAATATGTATTAAAAACAGACCAAAGAGAAAAAAATAAAAGTAAGATTTCGAACACAAAGAAATTAAGTACAGCACATTAAATGTATAGGTTTTAGATAAGTTCAATTTGGAGTTTTCACTTAATTTAAAAAAGGAAGGATTGGGGCACAGACTTGGGGATTACAAAGTATAATTTTTAAAGCAAATAAGACTTGAAGGAAAAAATATAAACAAAGGAGCAGGAGCTGTCATGAAGGAAAAATGGGTATCTGAGACAAGAGTCAGTTAAAGAAATGATGAATGAGCCGGGTGCAGTGGTACACCGACAGTCCCACCTGCAAGAGGATAGAGGAGGAGGATCGTTTGAGACCAGCCCAGGCAACATAGCAAGATCCTAGAAAAAGATAAAAGAATGAAGAAACAACTAAAATAATGTGCCAGGCATGACACCACACAATCCTGTAATCCCAGCATTCTGGGAGATTGAGATAAGAGGATGGCAGATCAAGCCCAGCTTGGGCAACTCAGTGACTCAGCAAGACACTGTCCTAAAAATTTAAAAAAGGGCTGGGGATATAGCTCAGTGCAAATGTCCTGCATTAATCCCCAGCATGATGATGATGATGATGATGATATAAGAATAACACTTCAATAAATGGTTGAGACCATAAGAACTGTCTTACAAAAATAAAATACAATAAAAAATAGGCTCATTAGGAAGGCAGTAATTTCCCCAGTAAAATGTATTTTCACTGAAGAACTAGGCTAAAAGAAGTTGACAAATAACTGATAACGGAAACCTGCTGTTAATTTAGAGGCAGGGTTGGCAAACTAAAACCCACAGACCAAACCCAGGACTGTCAATGTTTTACTGGAAATGCCCATTAATTTATTCTACATTGGAAGACGTCAAATAGTAAGGGTGTAGGTCCTTTGTAGAAAAAAAAACTTTATCAACTCCTAATTTAAACCACTAACAAAAGACATCAGACAATATAATCGAGGGTAAACTTTGAAATGGAATATTCTGTATTATTTATCACTGTGTATCTGTAATACAAAGCACCTGGTATGTGGTAATAAATGTTAACTGAATTCATAGGTTCTGTGGCTAGAAATAAAGTAACCAACTATTAAACTCTGGGGGGAAAAAGAGGGGGAAGAGCTACTGATTTTGGCAAAAATTAAAAGACAGAAGGAAACCAGGATCCTGGACAACATCATGGAACAGAGCTGCATCTGTCATGGCATTTAAAGTTTTTAATAAATGCAAATGTTTGTGATATATTTAAATAAATAGCAACACAAGTTAGAAGATGAACAGCATTTACGACCACAAATTTAATATGCACCAACTGTGTGAAACTATGCCAAACAAGCAAACTACTAATTATCCCTAAGTATTTCATCCTTCTTCCCTTTTTGTGAGAAAACTTCCTGGGCATATGGCCAATGAGCTAGGCTCCTTCTCAGCTAGGGGTAGCCTGTGACTAAGTTCCTGCCAACAGGATGTTACCGTAAGTTACACATGAAAATTTCCAGAGGATGCCTTTATAAGGAAAAGGTCTGCCCTCTGCTTCTCTCTTTTGCAGGTGGAACACAGTGCGGGACAGCCAGGCTCAATCATGTACCTATCAACACCAGAAGAAATGACAATACTTAAAAGACAGAAGGAAATTACAATCCTGAATGATATCACAGAATAAAATTGTGTAACACTTGACTGTCTTGTGAAAGGTTTTTTTCTCTTCTTTCTTTCTTTTCTGATACTGGAGATTGAATCCAGGGCATTGTACATGCTAGGCAAACTACACCACTGAGCCTCATTACAAGTCCTTTTTCTGTCTTCCTAACCCCATATACGGGATCTTTGTTAGGGTGGTGTTACTCATAACTTGAATATTTTGTTCAAAGGGAGAAATACTCTGCCTTGCAGAGATGACATATGTAGTATTATCTCCAGATGTAGGCAAAAAGAAAAAAGAAAACCTGTAACTATGGCATACTTAAAAGAATTAAGATGACAAAGGACATATAAATTATACAAATTAAAGAAAGAATATAAGAAATTAAAAGAATTTCAGAAGTATTTAACTTGAAAAGATTAACAGAGAAAACACAACAGTCTTCAAATACTTGAAGTCTGCTATGGTTTGTCCCCAAAAACTTGTGTGCTGAAAGCTTGGTTCCAGTATGGTGATGCTGAGACATGATGAAACCTTTAATAGATGCAGCTTAGTGGACAGCCAGGTCACTGGGCACAACATTCTTAGAGAAGATTAGATTACCACAGTCCACACAGGACTCAGTTTTCAACAGAATGAGTTATTATAAGACAGTTTTGCACATCCTCTGAATCCCTCTTCTGTGTTGCTCTTGTCATGCTCACCATTTTAACGCCATCCACTAGGGGACCCACTGGAGCTGAGCAGATATCAGTGCCATGCTCTTGAACCTAAGGAACTATGAGCGAAAGAAACCTCTTTTCTTTATAAAATACCCAAACTCTGGTATTTTGTTACAGCAACAGAAAATGAATTTGCCATCTTATCACAGAAGAGCGGACTTACATAAACTTAAAAAGAGAACAGAAGGCAACTGAGTCTGGAAACAGAAGTCCTCTAGACTGAGAATATAAATCCTAGTCTTTGGCAGTAACTGAAATATTAGACTTAAAAGAAACCAGACTAGAGAAAATATATATAGGTCTCAAAGAGAAGGAATATGTTTAAAAACCCAAAAGGAAATTAATACAGGCAAAAAGAGAATGTAATGGAATGGTCAAGTGGCCAAACAAGTCAAGAAGGAAACATGTGAAAAAAGAGCTTAAAAATGCTGCTAAGACTTTCTTCCACAAGATTATGATGAAAAATGTCACTGGTGACATCAAAAGATAATTCAAAGAAATTACAGGAACAGAAACCAAATTTGTATGGCCTGAGGAGATATAAGCATATGGGGATAGCAAGTGTGAAAAATTCTTTCAAGAAGTTGGCTGTGAAAATTACACTGACAGAAAGGGAAGCAGGACCAATTGAGAATATTTAAGATGGACAGACTGAGAAATCTTCTAGAGGTTTTATAAACTTTCATTCCCACTAGCAATGTAAGAAAATATCTGTTTCCTCACAACCTCAATGATAGAATGCTATCAAACATTTGGATTTTTCATAATTTAATAAGGAAAAACTGGCACACTGGTAGTTTTAGTTCCATTTTTGTTAGGAATGAAGTTATATATTATTTTAGAGATTAAAGGGCCATTTGTAAATTTTTCTATGAAATCTATTCACATCCTTTAATCTTATATTGTGCTAATATTTCTCATCTATTTCTAGGGCTTTTTACAATTTATGAAAATCCTCCATCAGTGATATGAGTTGTAAATTTCATAATTTGTCTTTTGACTTTGTTCAGAGTTTTTTGTTGGGGGATCATAGTTTTGCAACTTTAATACAATAAGGAATGTCTTCTGTGTATTCTTCTACTTTTATATCCCTATTTTATATATCTAAATCTTTTATTTGTATTTATTTAGTATACAGTGATAATATAAAAAATAAATATAAAAGTTACCCAGATGTCAACACTATCTTTTCTCTACCACCAAAGATCTGAGATGTTATCAATTTTATAATATCAAATACCAGTATGAATTTGGGTCTATTTCTGGATTTACTTTTCTACTTCACTGAATAGTGTTAATAAACTGCTGACTTAATTAGAATATAGGTGTCCTATATCAAGTAGGGCACTCCTCATCGTTGTTTTTCTCTTCTGGCTGTTCGTGACTATTTATTTTTTCATATAAACTTTAAAACCAGCTTGGACTGTGGAAGTCAGTGTGGAGATTCCTCAAGAAGTTAGGATTAGAGATCCCATTCAACCCAGCTATCCCTCTTCTGGGCATTTTCCCAGAAGAATTAAAAACATCATACCACAGTGATATCTGTGCACCCATGTTTATAGCAACCCAATTTGTAATAGCCAGATCTTGGAAACAACCCAAGTGCCCATCAATCAAAGAA
>RJWM01012976.1:0-54828 GCA_004363535.1 Dasyprocta punctata | reverse complement strand
TACATAGTGCGACCGGCCGGCTTGGGCTACAACGCGGTGCAAGGCTGACCTGAGCTACATAGTGCGACCCTGCCTCAAAAAACCAGGGCCGGGAGTTTGGCTCAGTGGCTTAAGCGCCTGCCCTGGCAGGCGCAAGACTGTGAGTTCAATCCCCGGTGCCGCAAAAAAAAAAAAAAAAAAAAGAGAACAGAGGCTTTATGTTCAGGTCATTTAAGGGTCAAAAAAGTACATTTGGGGAGGACCAGGGATTTAACTCTGGCTTAAGTGCCTGCCCGGTAGGCATGAGGTTGTGAATTCAATCCCTGGTACCAAAAAACCCCCAAAAAACCAAAAGAAAAAAAAACCCAAAACAAAATAAAGAAAAGTACATTTGGAAGGCTGAGGCAGGAAGATTACTGCAAGTTCAAGGCCAGCCTGGGCTACAACACAAGTTCAAGGCCAGCCTGAACTTCTTAGTGAAACCCTGTCTCAAAAAGACCAAAAAAAAAAAAAAAAAAAAAAAAACCAACTCAACCCTAGGTCTTGGCCTCAGCCCTGTGGTCTCCTCTGTAGATGATGAGGAAGTATTTATCATGTTTTTTAGGGAAGCCCTCTCCCTGTCCTGCGCTTGTCCTCGGGCTGCCTTGGAACCTGAGGCTGTTTAATCCATGTGGGAGTGGGGTATGCAGGGTCCAGGACGTGAACCAACTCCAGCTCAGGGCTGCTCCCCCTACTCCTCCAACTTGGCAAAGCACAGGTGAAAGTCTGGCTCTGGGGCTTCCTGGCCCCTCCATGGCCATCCTCCTTCCCTCTTTCCTCCTTCCCACACCTGTGGTTGCTGGTGAGGCCAGGGACCCCCGCCCCCACCCTTCCCCAGGTTTAGCCAACCTGCCTCTGCCCTCTGGCTGCTCCCAGCTTCACTGGAGGAACAGAGGCAAAAACTTAGGAGAGGTAGCAGGAGAACTTTCCCAAGGCAGGGATCTCTGGATTGTGCCCAGAAGTTTCCTCAAAGAGAGGAAGTTAAGCCAAAGGAGGAGAAGGGGTAAGAATCACGTGCTAGTACAGACACTTTGAGAGCGAGGCCTGTTTAGGAACAGCAGGTGGATAATTCTGGCCAAAACTGATGGTATTTTTGGGAAATGAGAAAATAAGGTGGGAGAAGGTCAGCCTAGATGCCCACAGGACATGGGGAAGAGGTTTTATTGTGTTCGCAGGTGGAAAAGGGCAAGGGGCGAGGCAGGGTGAGGATCCCACTGAAAGCCTTCAGCTGCAGACTTGAGGTTTATGAGAGGAGAGACAGGGACTCTGGTATGGGGATGAGATGCTAGATGGGAGTAAAGTCAGGGGGCGTCCAGGAGGCAGCTTGGATGAACTGACAGAGATGGTCAGGCGAGGCAGCAGGGGGAGAATTAGGAGGTGAAGGAGCAAAGGATGTTGGCAGGGAGGAGGGTGCATCTTGGGTCCTGTGGCTGAGGACTGAGATTTCCTGGCTGAAGCCCCTCAGGACATGGTGGACGTGGGCTGCTGAGTTAAGGGGGTGACAGAGCTCTCTGCTCCTAGGGTGGAGAGTGAGAAGCAGGTGCTTGGGTGCCATGTGGGCATGGACCTCAAGGGTGTTCTTAGGCACAGGTACTGTAAACAAGGCTCCACAGTGTTCAGGCAGGGCCCCTATACCCAACCCTGGTCTGAGTAATGGTCAGGTTGAGTTAACCTGAACAGAGATCCTGACACCTGATGCTTAATGCCTACCTTGCTGCCATGGGTCTCATGGGGATGACTCTGTTATTACTCTGTTTTAGCGAGTTGTGGGCTGCAGCTTGGAGCTTTGCTGCTTGCCTGAGGTCACACCATCTCTGGAGGATTCAACCCCAAACCCTATTCCACTCCACCCAGCTGTCATCTCCCTCATTGGAGTCCTCCCTCCCTCATCCCAGTCTACCTAGGAGTCCTCACCTGGGGACTGTAGCCATGTGTGAGGGTGCAGTGTCGGCAGCCATGTCACCTTGAGGTGTCCCCATTTCTCTAGCAGCGAGGATGGCATTTTCCTACATTCCCTGCATAGCAGCTCCCAGGGAAGCTACAGAATTACCTTGGAAGCAGAAGATTGGGAGGTCATGACCATGCAACTCATTTTAGAAGCACTTTTCTCAGTAGTGACAGTCTTATTCATGCACCCACTTCTGGAGAATTTGAAGTCTTGATTCCTTTCACTCCTGTAGGAGTGTAGCCTTGTCTCCCCCGGCTTGGAACTGGGTCCCAGAGGGATGAACAGTGAACACAGGCCTCACCCTCTCATCAGGAAGTTTTCCTCTGGCTCCAGCAGGTTCCTGGTCATGCTGAGACTTTGGGAAGATTTGCATGGCGGTCCTTTCCCCCAACTCCTATCCCTGCTCCAGCCTTTCTCCAGTACCCTTCAGATTCACACAGAGGTGCTGGATGAGGAAAGGATTGTGGAGCGGGGTCCCCAAGAACCTAGCACTTACTGGGTGCCATCCTGTACACTTTCCACATACAAATCCCTACCCTGGCCTGAGAAATGGGGCAACCATATCAACCCCACTGTCAGAATGGGGCCTAAGGGATATATGTTCCCTGGCCTGGGTCCCATGGCTGACGTGTGATTTGACTATAAATTCCTTTTTTTTTTTTTTTTTTTTTTGCGGCACCGGGGATCGAACTCACAGCCTCACGCCTGCCAGGGCAGGCGCTTAAGCCACTGAGCCAAACTCCCAGCCCTGGTTTTTTGAGGCAGGGTCGCACTATGTAGCTCACGCCAGCCTTGCGCTCACGTTGTAGCCCAAGTGGGCCTCGAACTCACAACGCTCTGCCTACCTCAGCCTCCCAAGTGCGGGGATTAAAGGCGTGCGCCACCACGCCCGGCTATAAATCCCTTTTGATTTCCACTTTATTTGTTGCCCCTAAGAAGGAGGCAAGGGGTTCTCTGACTCAGAGTCCCTCCAGCCTGTCAGCTACCTCCCCGGGATTCCTGGAGTGATTGACCAAGAGGCTTACACCCAGAGCTGACATTCGAGTCCAGAGAGTCATGGACCACAAGGCAGGGAGACCTGGACTGAAGCCTCCATTCTGTCCCTCACAAGCTGCCTGCTTTGGCAGGTTACAGGCCTCTCTGAGTTTCTATGTCCTGTAAGGGCAGCCGGCTCTGAGGCTGATATGCTCTCTGTCACACATTCACAGCTCCTGTACGATAGCCCCAAGGCCCGGCAGGAGGTGGACCATCACTGGCACGCCTCGGGTGGCCCCCACATTGTGCGCATCATGGACGTGTATGAGAACATGCATCACGGCAAGCGCTGCCTCCTCATCATCATGGAATGGTACGCTGCTACCCTGCCTCGTTGCCCCTTTGGTTTCCCTATGCGCTAGGCTCCCTGTCAGTCTTCTAGGGCTTTCTCTGGGTACCACCCAGCCCCTGAAGTATGGCAGAGTAGGTAGCCACAGGCGCTGTTAGCCACCAGGGAACCCCCCTCAAGGGTGGGAAAGAAGCCACACAATTCTCCCGTGGCCTTCCTGGGCACAAGTTCCACTCTGTGAGGGGAGCTGGGAGAGCTGCCAGGGAAGGCTGCCAAGCCCTGGTCTTCGAGGGTAGAATGTTTGAGGAAGAGTGTGGCCCACGTAGTTCCCTCAGCTTTCTCCTTCTACTGGGTTTGTGCTCCTGTGGTCCCACCAGATGCTGGGTGATGAGGCTGAGGACCAGCAGCCAGCAGCCTCTTCCATCTGGGCTTCTGCCACTGGCGCTTGCATCTCTGACCCAACCTTCCTCAGACCCTATGCCCTCCCCGCCAGCTTCACTTCCTCCCTGTCTTTCAAATCCTTCCTGTTTGCACAGGTTAGCCAGCTTTTTAGAATTGGGGTTCAGATCCTGACTCTTGCACACTGGCTGTGTGACTGTGGGCAGCTCCTAACCTTTCTGAATCTCTATCACTCACATGTAAGATGTGAAAGAAGATCCTCAGGTAGCATTCACTCTGAGCTTGTCTCTGTTCAGAGAGCCTGCGTGTATCACATATTCAATGTTCATGAGTCTGTGAGGTTGGTGCTATTATTCTCCTTTTATAAAACAGATGTCTGAGCCACAAAGAGGTGAAGGAACCCGTCTAGGATCATACAATAGTGTGCATGAAGTGTAGAGCCCAGGGCACAGTGTACAGTAGGCACTGAGGGAACAGCGAGACGTTTTGATGATAATTGACCTTCAGGGAAATAGCCATGGGCAGGGTTGGGATGTCCCAAGCTCTCACAGCCAGGTGAAGGCAGTATACCTAGAAAGAGAGGGGCTTCCTTGTAGGGATCTTAGTTTACCACTTTCCCTCAGTTCTAAAATTTCAGAGCAACCCACCCAAGCTGATGGTCCACTGTGTACCAGGTTCTCCAAGGCACGGAGAGACTGATAGTAGCTAAGGAGCAATAGGACCTGGAGGCTGGGTCTCTGAGCCAGGGCAGGGGCAGGTGAATGTCTCATCTCCCTCTCTGTTCATAGTCATCTTCTCTTACAGCATGGAAGGTGGTGAATTGTTCAGCAGAATTCAGGAGCGTGGCGACCAGGCATTCACCGAGAGAGGTATGTGCAGGCTGCTGAACCAGTGTGGGGAGACAAGATGCGAAGATGTGCCAGACTCACTGTGTGATGCTGGCCAAGGCCCTGCTGTTCTCTGTTTCCATCAGAATAAGAGAGTGCAGGACGGAATGCCCTATCCCTCCAAGGGCTTCAAGGAATCTGTGACATCTTATTGGAGACACACTCTCCAGGGCCCTGGGGCCCTCTTGGTACTAATCCACTGTGGAACTGGGTTTGAAGAAAGAGGCCCAGGTGGGCTGGGAGCATCCCTGGAGGAAACTGGGGTATCTGGGGTGGGGGTCTAGGATAGAGTCACAGGACTGTTATCATCTTGTACTAACCTGCTAGATCAAGGCCAAGAGAAATGATGGAGTAGGGGCCCCCAGCTTGCCTGACCTTTGACTCATGTCAGTGACCTCCCCCATTTATCTCTGCAGAGGCTGCAGGGATAATGCGGGACATTGGCACCGCCATTCAGTTCCTGCACAGCCAGAACATCGCCCACCGAGATGTCAAGGTAGGGCTCCAGGATGCAGGCTGGGGGACCAGGGAAGGAGATTTTATGTTATTCTGTAACTTCTGATGGCTCCTAGCACCCCCTGGATGGAAGCCAAGTTCCTTGGTCAGTGTTCAAAATCTCTGCTCCCTGGCTCAGACTATTCTCAGCCTCTCCTCCCTTGGCTCCAGTGTACTCATTTTGCTCTTGCCAGATGGATCTCGTTTACTCCAAACACTGTAACCCTGGTAGTAATAAGAATAACTAACAGTGATAGTGTCTCATTGAATTCTCACCACTACCCATTCCAAAGATGAGCAAATTGAGGTTGAGAGAGAGAGAGAGAGAGAGATTAAGTGGCTTGTTTGAGGTATGTGGATGCTGCTTGGGCATCCATTCATTCACCCACATCCTCAGCAAGATATTTTGTGGCCATGCAGTGTGCCAGTGTTGAGTCTTCTGTAGAGTCAGTGTTATAGTTTTAGCAGATTCAGCCTTCAAACACTAGCCTTTTAACAGAGAGAATACAATGCTCAAGCAGTCCCAGTTGTTGGGCCTTCCCAGGAATATTCTGGAAGCTCAGTGCTTTAAATTTCCTCTCCTGGGAAGACTGGGTGTTCCCAGGAAGCAGTACATGCACACACATGCATGTGCTCATATCCACACATATGTGTGAACCACGGTCCCTGCCCAGGCCTGGAGCATTTTTCTTAGTGAGTCAGGGGGACTGAGGGCAACTGCTGCATCTGGTCCTGCCTTTGACTGGTGGCACCAACCCATTCACTTATTCTTTGACTCATGTGGAGCCACAGCAGCTCCACCTTCTGAATCCTTGCTTTGTTTTGGCCTTGGCTTCTCTTTTTCCTAAGGGGAGAAAAGCTTTCTGTAGAGCAGATGCCTTTGTAAACACTAAACCAGCTTCTCTGTTTTCATCCCAATCCAAGGTCACATTGTCTCAAATAGAACCTGAGAGGACAGAGCTTCATCCAATACCCTGCAGAGTTTGGGGCTCCCTCCTGTACCTTAGGAGGGGCCTCTATCCTATTCGTTCATTAAAAGCCAGCTTTGGGGCTGCTGCTTCCATGTAGCCCTCCCCACTGTTCCTGTTGCCAGGCTCATCTGTACTTTGCAACAGCTAAGAATTGTGCATGGTCTGAGCAGTCAGAGCCTTCTCCCCTGGGCAGCCTCAGGTGGGGCTGGCCTTCTGGCCTGGCAGGCTTCCTTCAGGGCTGGCTGTAAGACGTGCTTGGTAACAGTACTGGCTTCTGTGCCGTCTGCCTCCCCATACACCCTCATTCTGGTGTTTCACAGCAGCCTTCCCAACTTAGGATCACAAGTTCCTGGCTCTGTGTGCTCCACGCCACTTGATCATTCACAACCTTAGCCCAGTACCTGTCTCACTTTCTCCTCAGTGAACGTAGATGTCATCTCGCAGGCACCTTGGCCTCTCTGTATTTGGTATATGTTGTCGAAGGCCAAGGCCCAGGTCTTTTTTGAGATAAATGGGCCTTGCTCTTCCTGCATTGCAATGGAGGTGGCAAGTTGATCAAGACTGCCTTGGAGTTCTTCCCCTATCTGGCACCTAACTAACTCCACACATGGTTTCTCCTCCTTGCCCAGCCTGAAAACCTGCTCTACACATCCAAAGAGAAAGATGCTGTGCTTAAGCTCACTGACTTTGGCTTTGCCAAGGAGACCACCCAAAATGCCTTGCAGACACCCTGCTACACTCCCTACTATGTGGGTGAGTCTTTGGGACATGGCTTGTGGCTGCCCATCTGCACCATATGCTGCTGTGCTTTCGGGCAGCCTGAGAATTGTGGAAACCAAAGGGTTAAAGCCCAAAAAGAAGGGAGGGCGAACTCTGTCTGTATGGAGGCGGGTGACGTGGGGGGCCGGAGGCTGCAAAAATATTCTTCCAAACTTCAGCTTCTGCTTTTGAAAATAGATCCAGGAAAATTCTGGCTGTGGCCTGTGAGCTGAATGACATCACAGCAGCTCTAAATATATATGTGATAAAAGGCTGCCATCAGCTTGGGACAAAGCCCAACCGGTTGTTTTTCTCTAGTTTTCAGCTTCCTGGAATTTATATGCAGAAAGTGGGCAGGCCTTCCCCCCTACATTAGGTGGATGCAGGGTACTAGTCACCTGCTCTGTGGGAGAGGGAGCCAGGACTGGCAGGCGGGCGGGTGTTGGTTGGTTGGGGTGTGTATGTATTTATACTCGTGCTGATAGCTATGCTCCAAGCAGCCCCTAGCTCTGGAAAGGCCCCTGGTGAAAGTGCCCCTTGCCCCCAAGTTGGTGCTGAAAGGGCTTTTCTTCAGGAGAGGACTTGAGGGGTTGCTGAAGAAGAGCAAAGCCCCCCAAGACAGCTGAAATGGCACCCTGTTTACTAGGATGAATGTTGCAGTATTTTAACCTAGAAATCTGGCTTGCTGACCTCATTGCACAGATGAGGACACCAAGGCCCAGCAGGCTGATCCCCAAGCTACAGTGGAGTGCAGAGCCCTTCCCCTGGCTCCTCCTTACCTGTGACTTCACTGTGTTCAGGGAGGCAGAGCTTACCAAGCTCCAGACTGGCCTCCCCCCACTTTCTGCCCTCACCAAGGTCAAGACTGGCAGAGGGGCTCAGGATCCAAAGGAGCTAGGGTGCTGTCTGAAAGCAATTCATTTTTTCTGGGAGCTGTTTCTTCTCCCCCAGCTTCACACACATGCTGCCTTCTCAGAAGGTGCCAGACACCAGTCTGCTGTGTCCTACCTCCTAGCTCAGACACCTGCTCCTCACCTTGATCAGGCTTCAGGCTCTTGCCTAGGCCCTAAGACTCTTGAGGCTGAGAGCCCCCCTATGTCTTCTGCCCTGGCAGCCCCTGAGGTCCTGGGTCCAGAGAAGTATGACAAGTCCTGTGACATGTGGTCCCTGGGGGTCATCATGTACATCCTGTGAGTACCACTGTCACTCTCCTTCTTGGCCTCTTGCCTCCACCCAAACATATATTTTTAGTACCACTTTGTTCCCCAACCCCTGTGTCCTTAGTGAGGGGCTTTCGTGTGTCCCCTCCTTGGGCAGGTTGTCCTTCCTTTCTAGTCACGAGACTCCGTTCCTTCCGGCTGCCCAAGGGTCTGCCCATTGCTGAGACTGGTGGTGCTCCTGGGCCTCGCCTGGGAGTCCAGAGGGCTGATGTATTGCCATGGTGTCTGGCTGCCTGTCTCCTCAGTGAGGGGCTTTGGTGGAAAATGGGTCTGCCCAAGCACTGGCCCCCATATTTATACTGAATGGCCTCCTCCCTCCCCCAGCCTGTGTGGCTTCCCGCCGTTCTATTCCAACACGGGCCAAGCCATCTCCCCAGGGATGAAGAGGAGGATCCGCCTGGGCCAGTATGGCTTCCCCAATCCTGAGTGGTCCGAGGTCTCTGAGAGTGGTGAGTGAGCCTTTCTGCCTCCTGCAGTCCCCGTGGACCTCATTCTGGGGGACATACCTTTGGAGCAAAAGTGGAGCAAAAGTGACCTGTGTTCCTAGCTGTGCAACCCTAGGCAAGTCACCCAACCTTTTCAAGCCTCAGTTTTTATATCTGCCACATGGGCTTAAAACTTGCTTCTAACAAAACCCTCTAACTTCTGTTTCTCATTCACATTTTCCTATCTGGGGACCATGAACAGATTTACATTGTATCAGTTACCTATTAACAAATTGTTCTGAACACTTGTGGCTTAAAACAGGAAATAGTTGTTAGCTTGCTGTTTCTGCAGGTTAGGAACATGTATCATATGCCACCCTGAGCTCACAAAACTTGTGCTCTGTGGAGAGGGGTGGGGGCTGCAACCTCATTGCCCTGATCTCTTTCCTGGTCCCTTTAGCCAAGCAGCTGATTCGGCTACTGCTGAAGACAGACCCTACGGAGAGGCTGACCATCATGCAGTTCATGAACCATCCCTGGATCAATGTGAGCATCCACAGCCAGCAAGATGTTGAGCTGGAGCCCAGCTGCCAGCCAGGAGGGTGGTGGCTCTGGAATCTGGAGCACAGTGCTGAAATGGGCCTGAATACCTGCAGCCTTGTGTTGCTACTGCCCCCACCAGGCTTCTTTACCTCTCTGAGCCTTGGTTTTTTCATCTGAGACTGGGAGAAGCAGGCAGGTTGGGGATAGCCAGGGTTGTTGTGCATGCCTCCAGGCTCTAATCCAGGGACTTGGGGATCCTTCCAGCAATCCATGGTGGTGCCACAAACTCCGCTCTACACAGCCCGAGTGCTGCAGGAAGACAAAGACCATTGGGATGAAGTCAAGGTGTGTAGACTCTGGCTCAGTCTCCTTGCAGTTTCCAGGGTGGCAGCTCCTCAGAGTCTGGGTGTTGGGCTCCTCTTTCTTGTCTGGAGCACAGCATGTCAGTGACTGCCCTAGTTACCTACACAGGGCACTCCAAGTATTGGGCTGTACCATCTGGAGTGGTGCTCCTGGCTCATTCCTTCAATGAACAGGGCTTTGGACCCAAGTGATGGCCCCCTATCTTTTGACTTAGAAGATGTCATGTTTGGTCATATGGGATAGCAGCTAAGAACCCTGGGTTACCCAGCTTACAATCTCCAGGCTCAGAAAGATGGCATTCTCTCTAGTCTTTGTGGTTCTGAGCAAATGGCACTGGCTGAGCTCTTTGTCTCACTTACCCTTGGTGTGATTACAGGGAGTCACTAGTTTTCTTGCCCTACTGGATCAGCTCAGTGTCTTCCACTAAAGAGTCAGGGAGTATTATGAGACACAAAAGACCAGGCACAGTGGGCATGGGGGCAACATGGTCTGTCACTGTCATCACTGAGGGGCTGCCCAGGTAGGAGGGCGATAGCTGTTAACGTCAGTTCATCTTGACTTCTTTGTCCTCTGTGCCACCTGTCCTCAGGAGGAGATGACCAGTGCCCTGGCCACCATGCGGGTAGACTATGACCAGGTGAAGATCAAAGACCTGAAGACCTCTAACAACCGACTTCTCAACAAGCGGAGAAAAAAACAGGCAGGCAGCTCCTCAGCTTCACAGGGCTGCAACAACCAGTAGTCCATGGGGCCTTAGAGGAGCCAGGCCTCTCAACCTGGGTGACAGATTGCATTGTGTGAGGCTATACTAGAGGGCTCAGGGTCATTCTTTTTTTGTTTGATTTGTTTTGTTTTGTTTCTTGAGATGGGGTCTCACTGCAATTCAGACTGGGCTTGAACTCACTATGTAACCCAGACTGGCCTTGAACTCACTGTGATCCTCTTGCCTCAGCCTGAGTGCCGGGATTACAGGTGTGTGCCACCACACCTGGCAGGGTAACAACGGATTATTTTGTTGTTTTTTACTTGGAACTTTGAGTTGGAAGACCCTGACCCAAAATCTTCAGAGCCCCAACTCAGACTTTGGCCTGAGAGGGAGCAGGGCTTAGGAGCTAGGTAGCCCCCTGCTGAATCAAAGCACTTTTGGCCAGGTGGGACATGTCCTGCTGTGCCCTGGGGGCATGACTTTAGCCTTCGAGGCCACTGGGAA
Source organism: Dasyprocta punctata (assembly GCA_004363535.1). NCBI lineage: Eukaryota > Metazoa > Chordata > Mammalia > Rodentia > Dasyproctidae > Dasyprocta > Dasyprocta punctata. The sequence continues at coordinate 44,266 of RJWM01012976.1, read as the reverse complement.
TTGTGACTGGGTTTCCCTTCTTCAAGGGAGACACCCCCATGCTGGGTGGGCAGATAGACTTGGCTCTGAGAAAGGCATCCGGCCATTGGTTGCCATGGTGATCAGGGACAATATTGGTCCCTGAATGCTGAGTATGTAATAAGGGAGGGATGAAGAATAACCAGGAGTCTACCTCTGTCTTCTTGGGAAGTCTGGTCTCTTTCGCACTGGCTTCCTCCCTCAGGTTCACCACACTTTGGTCTCCCTGAGGCTGTAGGGTCTAGCTTGCCTGCCTCTTCTGGTGGTCCAACCCTGCCTTGCTGCAGCCCAAATCTAGATGGTACTCACAGCTTTCCTCCAAGGAGTCCTTGGGTCAGCCATCCTACCACTACCCACTACTCAAGGGTGGTTTCTCATCTCAACCAAAGGTGGGGATATCTTTAACACTTTCCCACTTTGGAAAATGTCACTGTGACAAAAGCCCCCAGCCCCACCTCGCCAGATCTACCCTTGCCAGATCCTACGTAGGAAAGCCCTTCTGCTGATGGCAGGGGCTGTGCATTGGTATACTTTTGTGAGAGGATATAGTTGGATTCCCATTAATCAGGCATCTCTTTCCATGCTCTAGGTCAGACCTGAGGTGGTAAAGGGCTGTTGAGCCACACTCAGGAAGTCAGATCCTGGCTTCAACCTGAGTTGGAGCAGAGAGGGCTCTTCCTGGCTGATTCAGGGTTATCTGGCTCCACCCCACCCAGAGCATACTTGAGGTGCTTAAATACTTGATAGGAGGCCTGACAAGTGCCTGATGCTCAGCCTGATGCTGACCTGTCTCACTGGCTGGGAAACCCTAGACCAATGATGGTGAACCTTTTAGAGCTTTCAGTGATACAAACAACCTGCTGTGGCATGCATGCCATTGGTTTACCACCACTGCTCTAGACCATGTCAGCCAGGACAATGCTGCCAGGTTTTATATCCAGATATTAATAAACACCATTTTGACATTTTCTCCTGGTTCCTGGGCTTCTCTTTGTCTACATGGATGGACAAAAGTGGCCACAAGGCAGCTGAACATCCCCACTAGTGTTCTGACTCTGGCTGAAAAGGGTGCTTCAGGTCTGGTACACATGCCAGACTGACTCCAGAGCCACTGCAGCCTCACTAGGTGTGGAAAGGTCAGAGAGACTGAGGGATGGCAGCTGCCACATGCCCCAAGCTCTGTGCCGCCCCTGTGCACTGTATGTGTGACACCCACTCCTGGCCTTGTGTGTGCCAGTGTCTGCCCACAGTGGCCACCCCCAGCTGTGTGCCAGCCTGCTGAAGGGCAGGCAGAGTGCCTGCTGCAGCACTGAGCTATTTTCAGAAGCTGCCAGATTTCATTTGGCAGTGAGAATATCGAGGAGGGGCGTGGGCGGGATGCTGGAAGACTGTCTTTTCACTACTCCAGCAAGAGCACACCCTCACCCCTTGGGAGTCCTTGTGGGCAGCCTTAAAGGAGCTCTTACTGTGGCATTTCTTCCTCAGCAACAATCTTGAAGCCTCCCAGTTTTCTAGGCACTCACCTGGCATAGGTATTGCTTCCCTCACCTCCCCCAAGGTGTGGCAAGGGTGAGGAGATGTAAGTAGCCAGGACAGGCAGCACTCAGGAGATGTTTTGCTGTGTCTCAGCCCAGTGACCTTGGACAAGTCCTTCAGCTTTCCTTACCTCCATGCATTTCTGCAGCTTGTGTACTAAAGATGAGAGTGCCCACCTCACAGAGTCATCTGGGGAATTTGAGCAGACAAGGTATAGGAAGCACTTAGTGGTGTGCCTGCAGCATGGCTCGTGCCCAACCCCCATTAACCACCCCAGCATCTTTACCCACCAGGAAGGAGAGACATACCTAAAGTTGTCTGAAGGAAAAGCAGTCCAAACCCAAGTCTATCTCTGGGACTTTATGTGTAGAAAATCAGGCCGTATCCACCCACAGGTGTCCCTGCCAAGGGCTTGCCCTCCAGTATAACATCATGGAGGTTTTCTGGGTCTCAGTTCTAGCTTAGCACTTCAAAGGAGGGTGAATTTGGGGATCCCTGTGGAATCTGTGGCTCAGCTCAACACTTTTATCATATTCTCTAAGCCTGGTTGAATGCTGGCCAGATTCAAAGAGAGTCCATCTAATGACAGAGTTACAGGATGTAGAGGGACTTTCTCACTTGGCTCTGGGCCCCTACTGCACCTGTGGTTCCATGCTGGGTGCAAAGAAGGCAGCAGTGAACATCTCAGACGGGGTGTTCACCCAGGAGCTTACATTCATGGAGCAGAAGGACAAAACATTACAGAAATATATATCGAATTGTGGTCTAGATGTGGTGTATGAAGGAAAGACAGGGTCCTAGCAAGAAAAGGTGTCATGGAGCAGTTTAAACCAAAGGAAAAGTTGATGTACCCTGGTGGCCAGGGAGGTGCCTGATAGGTTATAGGATTGGAAGCAAGACAGCTGGGCCCAGGGCTTCAGGCTCTGTCTGCCTTTTGGCTCTGCCAGTTCAGGCTTCTCTCTTGGGCTGGCCTTGATCCTTCATTGTACCAACTTTCTCTACAGGTAAGACCACAGCTGCAGAAGTCTTGGAGGAGATTGTCATCTGATCAAGTATCCTCCTACCAGTCCCAGGGAAGGATTCTTTTTGGTCACATTTGGTCCTTTGTTGTTGGGGAGGGAGCATGCCCCTTCCTGTAAGCCGGTGAAGGTTGTTATAGCAGGGGAGATGATGGAAGGATTTCTCTTTTACCTCTCATGTTTGCTTGGCCACTTCCAAGAGCTCATGAAGAATCTGGCTCCATGATGAGCCCAGCCTAGGGCCTAGCCCTGGATCTCTGGCTTTAGATGTAGTTCTCACAAACTGGGACTGGGAGGTTGGATGCCTAGCCAACTCACATTCCTTATTGGGAGCAAATCCCTGACATCAGATGCTGTCAGGTAAGCTAAGAAGCCAAGTGGCCACTGTTTATATCAACTAATCTTGGCATTTGCCTGGGCTCTGTAGTGGGTTCCTTGGGAATTTGTAGTAAAGAATTCCATAAGAGGTATGTGTGTGTGTGTATGTATGTGTGTGTGTGTGGCAGACAGGGAGAGAGACCTGACTCTATCCTCAGAACCTAATGCTGGCTGACTTCCAGCAGCCTGGTTCATTGCTATTCTATACTAACCTCTGTCCACCCTTGTCCTCTATTCAGCCCCTCTCCTGCAACATCAGAATTAAGCCTCAAAATGCAGCTTGCTGCAGCTCTGCAGAGGTCTCAATGTCTTCAGGCCTGCTTACAACTTTCCCTAGTGGGCATGGGAGGATGGCAGGGGGGCATGTTGTAGCTACATCTAGACCTGGTTGCCTTAGGCTGAGCTTCTGAATTCCTAAAGGGGCCTCACAGCTAACTTCAAGCCCAGAAGGGTAAAATTCTTCCTTTTGTCCCACTGGGCTACCAGCATGCTTACCCTTTGCAACTGAGGTAAGCAGACCGGAAACCCACTACCTGCCTGTGTGTAGAATGGGATGGAGTCATTTAGATTTTCCTGAGTCCTTGGTCAAAGCTAATCTCATTTTGATGTTCCCATCAGTAAAATAAAATGTTGATCATAGAGGATCAGGTTGCCTGTAATCCCAGCACTTGGTAGGCCGAGGCAGGAGGATCATCAAGAATTCAAGGCCAGCTTGGTTTACGTAGTGAGTTTGAGGCCAGCCTGAACTATGTAGTGAGACCCTGTTTCAAAAAAACAAAAACAAAAACAAACTCAAAACAACAAACAAAACAAAAAAGAGGACCAGATTATTCCAGCACCCTTGGTAGATATGTTGCCACCAGTTGATGGTCTTGAAGAATGCTCTGGGGCCTAAGGAGGACCATACACTTTGTAAGGCCTCAGTTCCTTGCCTGAGGGAGGAGTCTTACAAAAGTGGGGCAGGGGTATGGAGGAGAAGGTGGTGGGGCAGAGCCCAAAGACCTAGGTTACCAGCATGTGTTCAGTGATGTACCCAGCTTCCCAGCACTATTCTTGCTCCACCTTCTGTTTCCCCTGACCTGGAGAAAGTTGCTGGTGACTCAAGGAAACCTGATTCCTAGGGCTCAGAGGAGTTGAGTCAACCAGACAGGTTAACAGGGGTATGGGGCCACCTGCTGGTCATCCAGGTAAGTATTCGATGGACACCTACTATGTGCCAGTGTTTGAGGGAATTGTGGGGCAGAGGAGAGGCCACAACATCATAATGAACAACTGCTGTTTACCAAATGCCTACTGTGTGCCATCACTGAGCTGTTTGTGACTCATCTTACATAGTTCTCACATTTTCGTGTTGCAGAAGAACTGAGCCCCAACCTCTTAATCATTGCCCTCTCTGCTAAAGGAGGCCAGAAAAAGGAAATACTACTTAGAAAGCTTCCCAGCTGTGGTGATAATGTGAACTCAAAGGCAAGCCAGATTTGGATGGACAAGATTTAGGGAAAGGGCATTGCAGCTGGCAGGGGCAGAGTAGAACAAGATGTTCTGTGTGAAGAACTAAGAGTAAGTTTATTTAACAGGTGAGAGGCAACCACAGCAAGAATGTCTTTCATTTCCTCCTCCCTTTCCTGGAGGAGGTCAGAGCAGCATGCTCAGAGAAAGACAGTGGACACCAGGTGGCTGTTCCTCCCTCTTAGAGCCCTTGAGGCACTCCTGCATGGTATATTCCCCATTCTTACCACAGCCTCCATTGGAGGTACACCCGGCTTTGACCCCAGTTTGTTAAACAATCCATCTACCTCTTGCTGCTGTGGCATTTCCAGTTAGCACTCATGCTATCTGTCAGAGTTTCAGCCAGGTTTTTCCATGTTGGATTCCCTGAAACCCCCAGGATTTGGGGGAGGACTCCTTGAGTACTCTGCTTCTGCTTCCAACAAAGTTATCTTTTTTTTTTTTTTTTTTTTTTTTTGTATGTGTGTGGCAGTACCGGGGGTTTAACCCAGGGCCTCATGCATGAAAGGCAAGTGCACTACCACAGAGCTATAGCCCCAGGCCTCCAACAGAGTTTTCTTATATACTGAAATTTCTCCTGATAAACCAAACAAGAATTAATGTGCTTGGAAAAAGTGTATGGATCACTGAACTAGTCATTAGCAAAGTACATCTCCAATCCTGCAAAGCAGGGACTCTGAACCCCACTTACAGATAGGAAAACAAAACTCAGAATAGCTGAGTAGCTGAGTAGCTTGTTAAGGTCCATGACTGGAAGGGACAGGAAGGAGGATCCTGACATGGCAAAACAGTTTCTGGGCTGTCCTTTTTTCCACTGTCACTGCTCACTGAGGGTTCAAACTGCAGGGACAGGTGAGAAGAACTGTCTGCACTGTCTTTCTGGTGGACTGCAGCCTAGAGATGGCTAGGGCAGAGATTGTTGTGTGGGAAAAGTTCTCCTATGTGGTTGGTAGTTCACTCTAGACAGAGAAAACAGTTCAAGGTGAGGCAGTGGGGTTGAGGAGACAGCTGGGGAGACTGGGGATTCTGCCTTATCCTGCAAAACAAGTTACACCCCAGTCCCCATGCCTGCCTTGCTCTGCATCCACAACAAATCAAGGAGGATTAACTCTTTTTACTTTAGTTTATTTCCAAGAAAATAAAATCAAACAAAATAGAACAATAAAACCAATCAAAACAAAACAATGAAAGCAATACAGGACTTCAAAACAAGATAATAGGAAATCACCAATGGCTAAGCATTAACTTTTACACCTGATGGATTCTGTGTGCAACATATGTGTCAGGTCTCTCAGCCACCCCATAAATCAGCTCCCCAGTGCAGAGGTCTACCTCAGCTCAGTCTCCCTTGCAGGTGACAGGACTTTGACTCAGGGGTCATGTCTCCCCAGCTTAGCTGCTAGAATTGGACGGAGGTCTCAGGGGCCACTGAGAAAGGGCAGGTGAGTGAGGGACTGGGCTGCTCAGGCCTGGGCCTATCTGGCTGCAGTTGATACCTTGCAGTTCAGGTTTTGAGCACCTAAAGAGTGCTTTGTCAGGTACCAGCTATCTCATGCACAGTCTCCTTTACATTCCTGCTCTTCCAGTATCTCTCCTAGGCATAAGATGTGCCTGTCTTGCAGACAAAGTCACTGAAGTTTTAATGGTACCAGAAGAAAGTACCCATGTTCCTGAGTGGTATGTGGCAGGATCAGGGTTTGAACCTAGAACCATGTGCTCCACACTCCCCTCCCTGTGAGAAAGACTGTCACTACCAAGGATCTCTGTCACTGACTCCTTCTCTGACCTATTCTAATTGGAAGTGTCATAAACCTGTCTTTCCCCTCCCTCGATCCTCTGTGTCTCTGGCTGTCGGAAAAAGGACACTCGGAGTGATCTTCCTTGGCCTCTGTCCTCTGGATCTTGGGTAGGAAGTGCCCAGCATCTCTTAGGAAGGTTTAAACTCAGGGAGGGTACTTCTCAGAAAATGAAATGAATGTTGTGTCTTATTGGCACATCTTGTTTCCCCTTCTGACTGTTTTGTAACATCAGAGAACCCCATTAATCACTGTTTCCTCATTAGAACATGCAGACCGCAAATGCCTGCCCCCAGACTATAAGACTGTCAAAGGTAGGGCTTGTCATTCTACACAGATCCTAGCATGTTACAAACTCCAAAAAAGAAAATTCACCTCACACAAGAGGCTCCATGCACATGATGGTATTCAAGGAAGTGTTGAATCACAGGTTAAAGCCTGGAAGGGAGGCTGTCTTCCTGGCAGAAGCTGCAGTCCATGCTCCTGTCTCATGGAACTGCACACCTGCAGCTGGGGTCTGTCTCTCTGTGAAGTCCCCTATTAAGCAGGGGCCCAGCAGAGTGTGCAGTAGGGCTGCCAGGGCTGGTGGGGTGACAAGTGAGGCAGAGGGGGCTCTGACCAATAGCAGGTAGGCAGGTCCAGAAAGCCCTTCCTCACATGGTCATGGAGGGTGCCAGAGACTGTGGGGGCACAGGTGCAGGCCCTGCACCAGTTGGATGAGGGGACAGACTGGCCTGGTGTGCCGACTGTGGTCAGGCCTTCCTGTGTTGTTGACTGGAACAATCTAAGCAAATGAACCTCCTTCTCTAATGACAGCCCACAGGCAAAGACAGGGAGGGACAAAAGGGTCAGGAAAGCCTCTGAAGAGGGGACACTCAGGTAGAATGAAAGACAAGAAGTTGGCTATCAGAAGAAGTGAAGAAGGGCATCCTGTGTAGAAAAATTAACAAGTGTAAAGTCCCAGCAGCTCAAAAGGTCTTTGAGTATCTGCGGAGAAAAGTAAGCCACGTTGTACTTGGAGAATGTGGTTCTCTATCAGGAGGGAGGGAGCATATGGGCAGCTTTCTGGGCACCAGGTAGTAAAAGCTTTTTAGAACTGCCTTTTTCTAGATTCTGCCACTGACGACATAGTACAGGGTCTGGCTTGGGGCTCATGATAGCTTCACCAGATGTAAACCTGTCCTTGACTACAGAGAGAGTATCAGCTCCTAGAATGGCTTTACTGTCTTATTGTTAGCAATAAAATGAGTCCACTAAACCACTGATGCAAACCTCACTAGAGCTATTAATATTGGCACAGCCAGCAACTCTGTCTGTTTCCACAAGAAGCAATAAGGTATACACTTAACTCTGAAGATTCTGTGGAGATAAGGCCTGCCCTCTGGCCTTTAGAAAGAAGGGGTCGGTTTCTTTTAGTGAGCTTCCATAATTGGAGATGGATCTCATTGGAGTTATGTGGATGCTTGTGTGAAGATCCTGGCGACGGGGGTGGGGGTGGGTGGGTGGGGGTGGAGGATGAGCAGAAATTCTCTGGAATGGTGCTGCCCCTCCTCTGCCCAGCATATGAATCAGTGCAGGTCAGGAGTTGACCTAGGCTGGAGGTACTGCTAAGAGAAGAAGTACCCTGAACTATTCCTCCTGGGACAGCCAACCCTCCTCCACATCCACCTGTCAGGGCCCAATCCTGGAGGACTTTCTTCCTTCTGATGCTCTAGATGTCAGATGGGTTTCCTCAGAGACCTAGGTGAATCCTTCCTGACTGAAGGGGCCTGGAGAATGAGGTAGATATAGAAGGGGTTTAGTGGGGGAGAAGATGGCTGGTTTCTACCTTGTGAAAGGAAGGTAATCAGAAGCCAGCCGACTTGTCCAAAGTTATACAGAAGGTTAGTAGGTGGAACCATGAACAAAAGAAAGCTCCCTGAAGACAATTGCAATTTTGAGGGTAGGATATCAGGACTGGAGGGACCTAGAAGAGCTTGTGGATTCCAGCTTCAAGATTCCTTGGGCTGGAGATATAGCTCAGTGGCCCAGCGCCTGTCTGGCAAGTGCAAGGTCCTAAACTCAATTCCCGGTACAAAAAAAAAAAAAAATCTAATGTTTCCTCCTCAGAGTCCAATGATCTAGGAGGAGAAATTATACCCATTGGGCCTCTGTACTTTCTTACCCCCATGTTTGCCCTCCTGGATTGGCCAAGCCCAGATCTCCAAGGACAGGAATGAGTCCAGGAACAGTGAAAGCCAATCAAGTATGGTTCAGAATTGGCTTTGAGAGCTGGAATGAATGGACAGTTCTGGATAGTGCCTGAGGTCAGAGGTAAAACATGCCTTGTCACATTTAATTCTAGCTTTATAAATGAGAAAACTTGAGGCTCACAAGTCAGCCTCTTGGCCTAGATTGCCCCTCCCTGCATTAGCAGATTCCCTGGCCTCTGTTTTGGCCACTTTGCCTTCCTTGGCTTCTGAGTTCCTTCTCAGATCCCTCTGCTTTCACTTTTCTGCAGAACTGTTTTCTCTATTTGCTTCTTCCTGGACTTTCTCACTATCTGTACTTGAGGCCTCCATGACTCTTAATTAGTCTTCCTCTTCTTCCAGAAGACTTCCGGTGAGAAGAGCATCAACATTTGTTACTGAGAACAGGTATTAGGGGCTCTGCCTGTGGCCAGCGACAAGAGTGGGTGTCTGGAGAGACTGGTGCTGGGGTAACTGGGCTACTGGGACCCTGAGCCTGGAATGAGAATGGGGCTTTCAGGCCCCAGGCTTGCCCTGAGCAGGTTCTGGAACCCATGGCCCTTTGAGCCTGAAAACACTGTCTCCTCGGCTGGCTGCTGATGTTCCCCTCCCGGTTGCTCCCCGGATTGGAACTACCCGAAAGCTGAACATACACAAGTGACCTCCTGGCTGCACCCTGTAGCCATGGAAATGTTGGAAGCCACAACCTGTTGAAGCTGGAATCTGTACTCTCTGGCTGGAGATGTGGCCACTCCTGTCAAGCTAGTCCACAGCAGGATGTCTTCTCAGAATCAGGCCTGTTGTAGGTCCTGGGAGGAGAGTGGCAGTTTTGCTTGGTGTTGGGACTTGAAGTAGGTTTGGAAGGAAGATGAGACTTTGAGGTCAGAGCAGAGAGGGCACAGCATGCTTGTGGGAAGGATTTTACTCTATCTGGGGGGTGGGTGCAACCTTGGGTGAGAAAATAAATGTCAAGCTGAGTATAGACATTGCTTTGGAGGGAGCAGGGAGTCATTAGAGACCCTTGCACTGAAAAGAGGTGGTGAATTGTCTTAGTTATTTTCTTGTTGCTGAGACACAATACCTGACACCTATGATTTAAGGAAAGAGAGTCTTACTGCCTGCATTTACTACAGGCTCTGTGGGTAATGCTTCTCCACTGGTGTGTTAAGAAGCATGGGCCTAGGTGCTACTCATAGTGGTCTCTCTGGTCAGTGGGTGTCACTTCCAAGAGCCACCTTCACCTTTTCTGTTATTAAGAAGCCCTTGGGATTCTCCTTACATGAGGACAAGGACACAAAAACAATATCTTGAAAGTGGGTGAAGGAGAAGAGAGAGCCTCTTCCACTTCATCCTTCCTCAGAGTATCTTCACAGCTTCCAGTCTTATCCATATGCAGTTTCACTGTCCTTGGTCTGGTTCTGCCCACTTCAGGTTCTGCAGAATTGCCAAGTTCAGCCCCTTGAAGATTGTGGCCTCTGCTCACTGCTGGTATAGAGAAGGAAGGCTGGAGTATAGTAGTACGTGCCTACAATTCCAGCATTCTGGGAGACTGAGATGGAAGGATCAAAAATTCGAGCCCAGCTTGGGCAAAGTAATGGCTTAGTAAGACACTGTCTCAAAATTAAAAATAAAAAAAAGTCAAGGATGTAGCTCAGGGCAAAAGCAAGGAAATACCTGGAGCTCTGGGACTGTCTATTGTATATATGATCTTGGATAGTTTTTTTTTTTTTCCTTTTTCTGGAATCAGTTTCCATGTCAGTGAAATGGCTACAATGAAGCTCATAGGGTAATTTAGAGGATATAATGTGATAATATATGAATACAGAGCTGAATTGAAAATCTTTTTTTTTATTTTAAAGATAGTAAAATACAACAGAACATAACAGAATAAAGTCAATCAAAACAAAGCAGTAGGACTGGTACAGAACTTTGAAGACTGATAATGTGAGTACAATAGCTACTATAACATACCTTGCTATCTTCAGATTATCTGACCATTCCAACAGGTGTAGTAGAATTGAACGAAAAACAAAACAAAACAAAATCAATAAAAACAGAATATAAGATAAAGGAAAAAAAGAGAAAAATAATAACGATCAGAGTAAAGCAAAATGGTGAGAACCATATTGGTCCTCGAAGACAAGACAGAAGAGAGTCCCCTGTATTTGCAACATCATGCAAAGAGACATTCAGGGTGCCGATCAGAGGCCTGCAAAATCTACGAAAAAGCACTAGTGTTTAGTTGCTTTATGTACCTTAGTTGCCATCAATTTAGCCAGACCTCAGAACCAGCAACTTGCTTACCGGGGGAGTGGGGGAGTATGGATGATGTCCTTGATTCCAAGCCCGCGCACCGGTGTCCCGTGGGCCCAGCGAGTTGGGGCCCAGTTGGACCCATTCTGGTTCTCCTCCGGGGTCATGCAGCGCCCAACCCCGGAAGGCGGATCAGTCCTCTCTTGATGTGAGCTGGCGCTGCGTGGGCCCAGCGAGTTGGGGCCCAGTTGGGCCCTTTCTGGTTCTCCTCCGGGGTCACGCAGCGCCCAACCCCGGAAGGTGGATCAGTCCTCTCTTGATGTGAGCTGGCGCCACATGGGCCCAGGGAGTTGGGGCCTGGTTGGACCCATTCTGGTTCTCCTCTGGGGTCATGCAGCACCCAACCCTGGAAGGCGGATCAGTTCTCTCTTGATATTAAATTGAAAATCTAAGAAGTGAATTACTGTAGGATAGGGAGAGTGGGATGTCCCAGGCTAGGTCTATTGTGTAGGGAGGGGAAAGGAGGTAGGAGGGAAATAGCATCTGATATGACAGGAAGGCCTGGGCAACTAGGAGTCCAGAGGCTCCTGTGATGTGTTGAGGTCTCTGTTGAGCAAATGCTGAGGGTAGTCTGCTGTTTACCTAGAAGAGTTTATAATAATCAAAAGCCTGGGATCTGTGACGCTGTGGAAAATACTATTTGGAGGCCAGTGGCCAGCCTGGAGGAATGAGAAAATAAGTGGAGTGTTGTAGTCAGGGATTATGAGAGAATAGATTTAATACAGGACACATAAATCATAGGATTATTTTATAATATTCACCCAAAGAGTCCAATGCAGAAGAGTGCAATAGATCTGTCCATGCACTAGAGACCCACAGAATCCATCTGAGGGCCTGGATCCCACAGCAATGTTCTGCATGAGTCCACTTGAAGACCTAGAGTCCATTGCAATGTGCTCCACAAGTACAACCGGAGGCCTAAAACCCATGACAGTGTTTCTCGCAAGTCTGTATCAAGGATCTGCACTGAGAAGGCTAGAAAGTCTGCACCAGCAGGGTGAAGGATCTGTGCCAGAAGGCTCTGCAATACAGCCAGGAAGCGACACTCAAGGTAAGGACAAGAGAGCTGCAACCAACCTCGGAGACAGGGAGGGCCCAAGCTCCAGACAATGGGAACAGCTGAGTTCATGTCAGGGAAACCAGCATGACAATCTTCTCCAGGAGAATCAACAGGACACCATCTTCCCCTCCAGTTCTCCTTTTATGCTATTGCCAATAATTGTCAAGTAGGCCTTCCATACCCAGAACCACACTGATTTAGTTTAGCTGAGTATTACAAGTTGCCCATTAGTTAATCCACCATACGGAGGGAGCAGAAGATGGAGTCATCTTCTCTGAAGACCACATCTGTGCTTATGAATTTGAGTCATCCTCCACAGGTGGATGGAGAAGGAGTGGTCAGTCCCACATTCCTTAGGTGTTGGAGAAGGAGTGGTCAGTCCCACATTCCTTTCCCCCAGGACTTGTTGACTGAGGGAGAAAGGTTTCTAAGGAAAAGATGCACTGGAAGTGCACTGCCCAGTTTCAGGCCTTAAGACCTCCAGCCTTCTGTTCTAGCCTTGTGCCCTGCACTCCTGCTGCATCCCATCCAGAATAGGGCCACAACCCCCTCCCTCCCCAGGGCTAGGTTTCTGAGCACAGAAGTCAAAGCCTAGATTGAACCTGATGAATGAATAGCATCAAATACATCCTTTATATACCCAAGCTGGATTTCTCCAACCCCTGCAGATCATGTTCAAGAGAAAGTTACAAAAATGTCCATGCCTTGGTTCCCATGAGGAATAGAATTCAGCTACTTGGGTCTGTTATGGGCTCATAAAATTGTTATGCTCCTAAAGTTTGTTTTTGAGGCGCTTAGAAGAGAATCTCAGATTTAGTTGGGATGGGTATGCACGGGAAGAAGGGGCTACTGCTTGGGAAAAGTTGTAAAGGCAAAAGTGAAAGGGAGACCAACAAGGAGGCTGCAGGATTCCAAGTGAGAGGGGGATGATTTGGCATGATAGATCTGAGACAGACCTGGAGTTAAAGCCACAGAACTCACTGTGGACCAGATATGTGAGAAAGAGAAAGCACTAAGGATGACTGGTAGTGTTAAGCTTGAGCTACTAAGGAGATGGAGGTCACTTTTTTTTCCTCAAGATACTGTAAGACACAAAGGTATGAGGAAGATAGCTGGATTGATGGGGGTTGAGCCATAGCTTTGAGGGGCATCAAAATTTAGTTGGGGTCCCAGGTCACAAGACCAGACAAGAGAGGAAAGAATGAGAAGTGAGATGAAAAGGAGACTCAATCCTGGGCCAGAGGGTTTGGGAGATATGAGATTATCAGAAGAATAGAATGTAGCCGGGCGTGGTGGCACACGCCTTTAATCCCAGCACGCGGGAGGCTGAGGTAGGCGGAGCGTTGTGAGTTCGAGGCCGGCTTGGGCTACAACGTGGCGCAAGGCCGACCTGAGCTATATAGTGCGACCCTGCCTCAAAAAACCAGGGCCGGGAGTTTGGCTCAGTGGCTTAAGTGCCTGCCCTGGCAGGCGCAAGGCTGTGAGTTCAATCCCCGGTGCTGCAAAATAAATAAATAAATAAAAAATAAAAAAAAAAAAGAAGAGTAGAATGAGAGGGACAGCCAGGCAGGTAGAAAGCCAAGTGTATGGTCCTCCCTCAGTATGCACTATGGATTGATTTCAGGACACCCTGTGGATGCCAAAATCTATGGATGCTCCAGTATCTTATATAATATGGCATAGTATTTGCAAATAACCTATGCACATTCTCCTGTGTGCTTTAAATCATCTCTAGATCACTTTTAATACTTAATACAATGTAACCACTGTGCTAGTAGATGTTATACTGCATTGTTTAGGGAATGATGACAAGAAAAGTTTTTCTGTGTTCAGTATAGATGCACTATTTAAAGATATTTTCACCAGGGATTTAACTCAGTGGCATAAGTGCCTGCCTGGAAAGCACTAGGAAAGAATATATTTTCAATTCACAAGAATTGGTTGAATCCACTGATATGGAAACCACAGACAGAGAGCTAACTGCATAGTTTATTATAAGCTTCTAAAAGCAAGTGTTCCAAGAAAGGAATGATCACTGTGTTGGATACTGCTGAGCAGAAAAAGTAGGACAAGAATAGAGAAACAATCATCAGATTTGCCATCACAGACATCCTTGATAGCTTTAATATAGGCATTTCCATGGAGCAATAGGGTTGGAAGTTCAAATGGGCAAAACAGGAGTTATAGTGTGAAGGTAGAGGCAAGGAGCCCAGTGCAGGGGGATGGAAGCCTTTTCTCCAAGCATTGTGGAAGAGGTACTGAGTGACTCTGGGCTCTGCTTAGTCACCAAAGCCCTCAGTGGCCACAAGGAGAAAATTGGCCCCATGTCTTGGAAGTCAAGGCCTGGGCCTTCCAGCATAGATTAGTAGATGAAGCAGGTACAGGAATCCATGCTTAATGCTGTCTTTGCTCTCTCTTAGTATAGTCTGGTTTTGAGACATTCTCATTTCTAGGAGGGTAGAAAGGCTTCAGTGCTGCCCAATTCTGTACTCTGTCTGTGTGTGTTATCCTTCTGAGGAAGCTGTACTGTTTTATATAATTATGTTCCAGATAGAAGCAACACAACCTCATTGGAAAATTGCAGAAAGAAAGAAAGTTTATGTTTCTCTGATTTGTATCTGCATGTATTTATTCTTGCATAATCACAATCTCATTGTGAGCAGTTTTGGGCAAGATTTTTTTTTTTGCTGAATGTTACATAATATATATTCTCTATGTTGGTATATGGCTTTCGTGGTTATTATTGATTACATAAAATTACATGGAGAAATGCCCCATGTTCAATCAGCTCATCCTCTATTGGTGGTCATTTGAGTTATTTTCAATATTTATAGAATATTTATTATATCTATGTAAATGGAACTTACCCTGACATATTCTCACACAACTAACAGATTTAAGCTTCATGATAACCAGTTGTTAGTTGTTGGTAGAACTGACTGGACCCACTCACTTGGAGTAGAACCCTTACTTTCATACAACTGTCTGCACAGTATCATTTAAATTTTTTTTTACTTTGATGGGCCAAAGAGGGGTCTCATTGTAGCTTCAGTTTGTCTTTCTTTGGTGGTTAAATATGTGCTAATTTTCCCAACTGTTAATTTTCTGATTTTATTTCTCCTCACCGGAAGAAACAGTTCCCATCAAGTGATTCGCGTTTGTACTTTTCCCAGTAAGTTTTCTGAATTGTTAATAAGGCCCTGCCAGGCTGTCCTTACCTGGTGGAGTGGTCCAATGTCAAATATTTGTGTCCTCCCACATTTTCTCACACCTCTAGGTAGTCTTCATAGTCATATTATTCCACTTGAGGTCCTCCCAGTAGTCTTGTGTAGACTGTCCTCTTAGCCTTCACTGACTCTGCTTGCAGTCACTTTCCCTGGATTTAGAAGAGTCTTTGGGAATGTATCTTAACTAACTGATCAGTGAATACTGACTGCTCACATTTCTCCATAGTCTGCCTCTAGCCACTTGGACTTTGGTTATTTTGTTATTGCTTTACATGTATTTATGGTTCTCCTTCCCTCTGTGCTTTGGTTTATAAGACCTCCTCTACGAGTACCTCCATTTACTCTTGGGTCATATCCAACTAAACCAAACTCATCCTCTGAGACCTTGCCTCTTGACCAAGCCTTCCTGGATTTTTTTTAAAGCCACTCAGCCTCCTGTGCCTCTGACCATCTGAAGCATTTATAGTCTATGGGGACTCTTTGAAATGTCACCGTTAGCGGAGACCCACACATGGACAGAAACAAGAACAGTGAGAAATATGCTGCCCTCCTCACAGACAATACCCCAGGGGAAAATGTTAAATCCTGTCTTGAATTATAATTTAGTCATTCTGTGTATTTTGTCACTGGCTACCTTTGAGTTCCTTAAAGCCCAAGGAATATACAGCTTCTTATCTTCCTAGTGCCTTCTGGTAGGTAAAGAAGACTCACTGTTAGCAAGCTCCTTCTTTTCCCATGCCTATCCACCCCAGGTAAATATGGAATTCTGTTCTGTTTTGAAGGTTTCATTTCTCTGATGAGGCTGTCCTGAATGTGCAGGCAGAACCTATAGGAACAGGTAGGGATGTAACCACTATCACTGGCTCAGGCCTCAGTCAGGAGGGGTGACAGGCCCTTTTCTGAGAGCAGGCTTCTTACCATGAGGGTACAGGGAATGAGGGCATTATTATCCTTGGTGTCCTTGCACTAGGACAGAGGAGATAGCCAAACAAGAGTTTGAGATAGCACAGGCATGCTTTGTTCAACTCACAAGAGTGTGAAGAATCTCTCTTTGTCTTTTATTGGACTGATTAATGAATGATTGGTCATCCAAGGCAGAGAGGATTAAATAATTTGGGTTGGATGTAGAAGCCCATGGACAGAGCCAGGTTACAAACTCCACTGCTCTGCTGGCTGCTGCTTTCTAGAGGCATTTGAGCCCTCACACATTTTAAAGCCCACCTGGTAATGCCTGGATTCCAGAGCTGTGGGTGCACACAAATCATTGTACCACATAGAGTTAGAAAAAGATCTCTCTAAAAATAACCACCGAGGAATATTTAATTTGATAGCAAGGCTGTGACTAATCCATGAAACAGAGAGTCTATGTGACAAGATGCAGTACAATAATGGGGAGAAATTCATGTTTGACCTTTAAGCAAGTGCAAAATGAAACAGATCTATACCTCAGCAGTTGAGGACACTGTAGTTCTAGGGAGAGTGTCTATGAACAGGGGATTTGGTGGTCATGGAGGAAAACTGATGGAACATGTAGTTTTTGAGGGTACTGTATGATTTAAATAGCTTGGGAAAGTCAATACTTTTTGGTGTTAAATAGAAAGAAAAGCTAGTACTGGCTGGTAAGAGGTGGATGCTGCTAGCCCAGCTGGGAAAAGGTAGTCAAACTGGCTCTTTTAGGCTAGCTTGGAGGAGAAGCAAGTCCCACAAACAAAGAGAACCAGGAGTTCTGGCAAGCTATCTGAGCAAGGAGAGGGAAGCCAGGTTTCAAATGTCTAATGAACATTTACCCTGTGCCAGGCTCTATGTTGAGAGTTTTGCAGGTATTATCCTCATACAAGTCCTTGCTAAAGAAGCTATTATGATTTTCACTTGACAGAGGAGGAAACTGGGTTTAGAAAGATTAAACTACTTGCTTGGAGTCATCCAGCTTGGAAATATCTAGAGCTGAACGTGCGTCTACTCCTGACCCCAGAACCCTCAAGTTCTGTTCCTCATTGTTGGATCACTCTAAACTTGAAAATCTCCAAGACTGTATATAAGAAATGAACCTGCTGAGAAGAGAATTAGGAAAACAGTCCCATTCATGGTAGCTTGAAAAGATTTAAATACTTAGGTATTAACCTACCCGAGGAAATGAAAGATCTCTATAAGGAAAACTATAGCCCTCTGAAGAAAGATTGAAGAGAGCTGGTTGTGGTGGTGCATGCCTGTAATCCCAGCACTCAGGATGCTGAGGCAGGAGGATCATTGTGAGTTTGAGACCAGCCTGGGCTACAAAGAGAGCTCAAGGCCAACCTGAACTGCATAGCAAAACCCTGTCTCTGAAAGACAAAACAGAAAGATTGAAGAGGATATTAGAAAATGGGCAGACACCGCATGTTCCTGGATAGACAGAAGCATTATTGTCAAAATGACCATATTACCAAAAAATGATTTTATGTAATTCTGATCAAAATGCTAATGACATTCTTCATAGAATTAGAAGAAAATGATTCTAAAATTTATAAGGAATCAGAACACCCAGAATAGCCAAAGCAATCCTGAGTAACAAGAGCAAATCAAGAGGTATTACAAACCCAGACTTCAATTATACTACGAAGCTATAATCATAAAAAGAACATGGTACTGGCACAGAAATAGACATGTAGACCATTGGAATAGAATAGAAGAATTTATAAAGAACTAAAAAAAAAATTAGACCTCACAAAACAAAAGACCCTATCAAAGATGGGCAATTGAAATGAATAGACACTAAATTATGGTAGTTACAGATCTGCAGATGAATGGATAAGAAAAGTGAAATATGCACACAATAGAGTACTACCCAGCCATAAAGAAGGATAAATTTGAGTCATTTGTAGGAAAATTGATGGATCTTGAGGTAATAATCATAAGTGAAATAAATAAGACACAGAGGTTAAATATCACATAGTTTTTTATATGAGAAAGCCAAAATACAAATAAAGAGCAAAATAAAAGAAAGATAGTAGGAAACAGAGAGAAAAGCTTCTAAGATGGGAAGATCTGGGGAGGAAGAAAGAGAGGAGGGGGGGAAGGGGAGTAAAATGATCAAGATGCAATATGTATATGTTCTGATTTCCAACAATGAATGTAGTCATTATATATCACAAACATATATTAATCAATTTTTAAAAAAGGAAAAGAAAAATCCCAAAACCTGCACTAATAGCCTAGGATCATGCATAGGAGTCTAAGGGTGTGATTTCAGTAGGGACCATCCAATGATAAGTTCTCATAAAAAATTGCTGAGACTCCTAGCATGGCAGATTTCCAGATTGGGATCACTTCTCTGATTGTTCTATATTGCAACTGCATACTATCAGTTCTGATTCATTGTTCTGGGTGCTAATTGGAGAATAGTGTCCATTTCATGGAGTTGCTTTCTTTAGTGGTAACAGGTTGAATACTGTTCCTGCCACTCACTGGGAAGGGATCCTATGTATTTTGAGTACATCCACATATTCTCTTATTAAGAGAGTTCTTTAAAGATTTCTTTTTCATTCTCTAATAAATGACATCAAGGAGGAGATTAGCAATGGTCTTTGATCAGATTCAGCTCCAATTGCTTTTTGGCACATTTGGCATTATTCTTTCCCTGGTCCCTTCACATGTGCCAAGTTGTAGGTGGCAATCAAGGATTAAGACTGCAGCTGCAGCAGTGGTCCCAGAAACCCTCTGAGACACTGGGAAGTGGGCTGGGCAGGGGAATAAGCTAGTCTTCTTTTTTGAGCCTGGGAGATGAGGCCTGGAGTTTGGGTACAGGTGTGCCATTTTGAAAATAAAAGAGGGATTCATTGGCTCCAGGAGGAGAGAAACTTGGAGCGGTTCTGGGTTAGGTAAGGTCCTGGATGCCTTTGCACAACCTTTCTTGGCTACTCATAGAATTGGGGAATATCTAGTATTGCCTCTGAGCCCAGCAAGCAAGGAGATGAGTCTTTTTCTAGGCTGTTCCCTTGACAAGCCCAGAATCTCTTTGAGGGCCTAGACTTACTCATGTCTCTTATCTTTGTTTCTGATCCAAGGCTGGCAATGATCGTTGCTTTAATGTCAAGTGATCAAGCAAGGCTCTAAGACCTGACCCAGCCTCCAGCCCTAGCCACACTTCTCCCTCTGTCCAGTTATTTGCTACTCACACATATGTGTTGTTTTCCATTCCTTGGAAACATCAGACTCTTCTCTCACCATTTCTACCTCCCTAAATGCTGTTCCCTTTGTCTAGAACACTTTATCTTCTTTACCTGGCTGATTCATCTGCAACGTCAGGTCCCAGTTTAACGATTGTATCCTCCAGGAAGTCTTCCCTGACTTGCAAACTAGGTCAGGCTTCCTGACTGATGTTCCCTTTGTTCCTATGTCTGCAATTAGAGGTTCACTTGTGTAATAATAGGTTCGATGTCTTCTCAATTGAATTAGACAGCAAATTCTGTGTTGGGAAAGACCCTGGACACTTTCGCCCTTAACCTTGCCTAGTAGATGGGCAAAATTTTTTGGTGAATAAATGATTCAAATGTCTCACACTTTGAATTGAAAAATATAAATAGCTGGTGGGAACAAAGTCCCAGTTCCCTTTCTAGCCTCAGTTCCATAACAATTCAAACATGGGGTAGCTGATGCTGCACCAAATAAACAGGCTTTGTTTTGCAGTTAATGAATTGGTGAAGGCATAGTAATTGGTTGCTTTTTATGTGTAGAGAAATTACCTCTGTCCTGATTTGCAATATCTGGGCTATTTTGGGCTGTTTTTCTCTTTTGGGCCTCTTTGTATTGGTGCAATAATTTTACCATTTGGCTACACAGAGGCCCAATTAATATTACAAATATGGTCCCATAAAATTTACCTCTTGACATTAGAATGTGTTGTTGCTAATTATTCTCTGAGGCTTTTAATTTCAATCCCTCCTTGGTGACTTAGCGCAGAAATTCAAGGGCACAGTTATTTTCCCCAAAGGGAAAGGAGAACTCAATAATGCCAAGTTTCTATCTATTTGTCCTACCTTCTGGGTAGGGTTATCTCAGTTTTGATTCTCTCTGCTGTACTTTCTTTATCCTGGCCAGAAAAGAATAACTGAATAAAAATCTTATTGGGAAAAAGATATAAATTCTGGGAGAAAAAAATAAAAGCACTGCTTCTAGTCATTTAAACAATGTTTACTCAGTACTTATGAGGTGTAATAAAAAATATGAAGAATGTTTGAAGTTTTAGAAAAATTAAATAAAAGACATTGCCATTAATATCCCCTCAAAATACTCCCCCTTTCTTTTTTTTTCCCCCCCATGGCACCAGGATAGAACTCACAACCTCACACCTGTGAGACAGGCACTTAAGCCACTGAGCCAAACTCACAGCCCTAGTTTTTTTGAGGCAGGGTTGCACTATGTAGCTCAGACAGGCCTTGTGCTCGAGTTGTGGCCCAAGCTGGCCTCGAACCCATGGCGCTCCTCCTACCTCAGCCTCCTGAGTGCTGAGATTAAAGACATGTGCCCACCATGCCCAGCTTTCTTCCCCCTTTCTTTGAACACACTTATTCTTTCATTCTCTGAAGCTGTTCTGGAAGTTCTCTCTTGTGACTTTAGTTGTGCTTTTGTGACTGCCTTAATGTTATGAATCAGTTCAAAACATTGACCTTTCATAGTCATTTTGACTTTTGGGATGAGCTAAAAGTTGCATGATGCTGGATCTGCTGAGTAAGGTAGGTGAAGACATACTGTAATGTTTCTACAAGGCTGCTACTGTGTTGTATGGCAGCATTCATTATTTTTGGTCACAACTTGTAAAGAGAGTCAGAAAGAGGACTGTCAGAACTGCTTCAGAAAGTGGGATGTTTTCAAAGTGAGGGTACTTAATGGCAATCTGTCTTTTATTTTAATACTTGAAGAAGGTTTTAAAATATTCACTGTGTATTTTGATCACACCTTGTACTATGTGCCAGATCCTATGTTCTAGGGATTGAAGATGAATAAAAGAATATAACTAATCACCATCGCCAGGTAATTCAGAGTCTTGGGTGGGCAAGAAGTGCTGAAGATTCTCAGGCACATCTGGGAGTGAATCTCATGGTGGTATTTGGTAGCAGTAGCCCATCCAGAAGTGTCATATCAGTCTCCAGGGGTTGAAATGAGGGAAACTTTGGTTATTTTTCATTTGAAGACACTGCCTAACTGGAAAGAATGTGAATTTTAATAATATTTTGAATGGGTTGATAAAATAGGAACAGATGGTTGAAGTTTGTCATTTCAGGAAAAATAATGAAATATTGCACAGTTGAATCTGGCTCTCTTTTCACATTCTTCCCTCTCTCCTCCCCACTGCAGAGATACTTAAATATATGAAAATTTAAAGAAAATACTATAATATTTTTTAGCCACTTTTGGTCTCCTCACCTGAAAAGACCCTAACTTTTTCAGTAATCTCTGTTTCTGTGTTGGTTCTTTATTCCAATTCTGCACCTTGAGAAGAGGTTTTTTACAGGATATTGCTTTGTGGGGATATAAGAGGTGGTAGGGAAGTGAGACTTGCTTGGGTGTCACTCTGCCATGAAGAACTTAGCAGGAACTCAGCAGGGCAAGGATGAGTTGGTAACATGTCCTATCTACCAGCCCCTGAGATTTTTTATGAGTAGAACCTCTGAATGCTGTCGCTTCATGGCCAAGAGAAAGCAGATCGTCACCATTGTCACCTGTGTGTATTTTTTTGGATTTGCCTTTATTCCAGTTTTGCGTCTCTGAAGTTTTCCTATTATTCTACTTGGGCAGTGCATTGGATGAAATTAAATGCTGAGAGAATGACATAGCACTGATTTGGCACGATTGCTAGAAATTCTTGGGAAAATGAGCATTGTGTACCATTTGCCTATTGCTTGCCGACTTCAGTAGCAAGAGCCTCCAGAATGCTCCTGGATAAACATCATCTTTGTGGCCACACATTGTTTTATGAGCTGAGTCATTAGCCTGGCTGGTTTCTTCAATTCTGCTGGCTGGTTTTCCAGGCAGCAGAAGACAAGGAGAAAAGATATGAAGTGCAGCTCAGTGAGCTTTGTCGCTGGCCAGTTTCCCTTGCCAAAGGTAATGGGGAAGTTACCCTTACAGAATCTGCTTATGAAAAAAGAATTACTGATCAACTTAAATTTCATTTCAGAGAGAAAGATGACACCATCTTCATTTCTTGTACATTATTTACAGAATCTATTTGATTATAGGTTATTTTTAATATCCACCGGTCTGAAAGAATTTTCTGCTCAAAGCTTGACTTCTTCCTTACTCCTCTGAGTTGCAGTTTATCACCTAAGGCAATGATCAGGCAAACCCAAAAGTAACAGTGACATGTAATTCAAACTGCAGACTTCTTTATCTCCTAAACTGCTGTACCATGTTTATCGTTTAGATAGCTACTCAATAAGACATCTCAATAAATTCTTAATTAAGACCAATGTGCCATCAAGGAAATTTACTCTAATTAGCTCAGGTTTCAGAATTTGGAGATTTGTAATTTGCTGAGGCAGGTACTGTGTGCCTCCTCTGTGTGAAGTTAAATAAATAAAAAGCAATCCTTCCATGGAAGAAGGAACATGTTTGTCTATCTGCAAGGTGGGCATCATTTCTTGGAGGAAGGTGGGAAGAGAAAGTGCTTCAGGAAAGACCTCGATGGGAGAGAAGAATGCTCTTTAACTGAGGGCAGCCGGGGAAGTCTTCCTGGGGAAAGTGGCTCTGAGACAGCCCTTGGAGGATGAGGACCATCTGTAAGTTCCAAGGAAGGAGAGGACAGAGGCTGAGGGACAGTGTTGGCAAAGGCCCAGGAAGTTTGGGAAAAAGGTATGTGCTTGGATTTGAAGTTGGAATGGCCTTGGGGAATTCTGAGAGGTGATAAGCTCAAAAACCAGAACTTTGGGGGCTGAGAATCAAATAAGTTGTACTGGACTGGATGTATGGCTTAGTGGTAGAGCTCTTGCCTTGCATGCACAAGGCCATGGGCTCGATCCCCAGCACCAAAAATAAATGAATAAATAAATTTTAAAAAATAGTAACTGGGTGGTGGCAAGAACACAAGGAAGAAGGGCTGGGGATTTAGCTCAGCAGCACAAGCGCCTGCCTGACAAGCGCAAGATTGTGAGTTTGATCCCCAGTACCAAAACAAAACAAAACACACAAGGAAAAATGAGTGAACAGGAAGGGGGTCAGTTTGATGAAGGTCCTGATTTTCAGAGGCAAGCTGGAAGCCAGCTCATATGCTGGAGGGGTGTGTGTGTGTGTGTGTGTGTGTGTGTGTGTGTGTGTGTGCGAGTAGTGGACTAAGAGCCTGAGTGGAAGGGAAAGCTCAGATAAGATGCTATGGGAACAATAGAGCAGGTGCACAGTTCTGCCGAAGTCCAATTTTCCACTATATGTGATATGCTCTTTTGTTTCGTCTCAAGCAAACAGTCCAAATTTAGTACAGACAGCAACAGTGTAAGAGTCAAAGACTTAGCAAATGCCCCACTTCTTACTTTGGCCCCCTTTCTTTTCACTCAACTAGTTGGGATGAATGCTATCCCCTCTTGGAGCTGAGATGTGTAATCATGGTGTCGATAATGTCTTTTGGGGGAGGTTTGGGGGAAACTGTCATCTACAATGGATTCATACTGGAAGCAAGCACAAACTTTGGGAAAACTGACAGACTCAGTGACTGTTACTGTGTACATTAGACAAGACAGTGGAAGCAGAGGATGAAATAAGAGCTTTCTGGTTGTTCAGAAGGCCTGTGTAACTCGGCCTCACTTGCTGAAGAGTTCCCTGGAGAGAGTTTTGTGGAAATGTGGCTTCATTCCATAGTATTCCTTCACGGTGGCCATTGAGCAGGGAGGTCTATCTTCCCTGAAGCTAGTTACATAAATAAACACATCTCTTTTGTTATGTTCTTGGAATCCCTTACTTTTCTCCCCACAAAAGATGTATCTGGCTAGTGAGAAACTAATCACTCACAGAACCGACATTTTATGATCAAAACTGGGCAGTCATTATTGGTGAGGGAAGTGGTATGGAGATCAAGGGTCAGTAGCAGTAATCCAGGTGGGCACTCTCACGCATGAGAGAAGTTACCAATTACAAAGAACATTTAAAAAGAAGAATCAGTAAGATCTGATGATTGTCAGGATACTCATGTATTAGTCTTACTTTCCACTCAACAGCTATGCACCTGTGCTGGGCTGGGTGCTCAGAGGCCGGAAAACTGACTTTAGCCTGGAGCTTGCCTGCAAACTAGTAAGCTGACAGCCCTATTATTTTTGGGAGGGGGCAGATAAAACACAGATGAACACAGATGGAATTCCAGACGAAGGAGGAAAGGATTGTATATGTAGGATGCAGCAGGTTTTCTGGAAATGAGGTGCTGAGCTGGGCTTTGAAGAGTGGGGGTGTCCAAAAGTGACAGTGAAGGATGACACCAGGGTTTTGACTTGATGGTGGAGATGACAGAGATGGATGAATCTGCTGGGGTTAGAGCTGGGAACAACATCATATGGTCTAGATGTAGGTGGAAAGTAGTCCTATAATTGCTGGTTTTTGATGAGTGGTTGACTGGGTAATCACAAGAGGACTCTTGTAGAATCAAAGAGAATGTATTCTTAGAGAGCACAAGGAGGGGGAAAATTTGCGGAAGGGATCCGGATCTCAGGAGTGCTCGGAAGGCAGAGATCCGGGAGCAGCAGAGGTGGTGCCCTGCAGAATCCCCAGAGCCCACTAAGGAAGTGTTTCTCTAATAGGAATGCTGCTGTGATCCTTCAAGTGCTAGAGATTCACCACACTGGCCAACCTAACAAGAAACCTGGAGGTGTCAGCAGCCTCGATCGGGGTGGCATCGTAGGGATCCAGGAACAATCGCACCCCACTCGATTCCCCAGTGGCAACCCTGCTCCACGGGTGGCAAGGTTTAGGGTATCTTTCAGAGTACCGGGCTATGACACCACTGTGGGTGGCACCGGAGTGAGCTGGAAAACAGTGTTGTCCCCGTATTTTCTGGTTCGCCCCTCTGACCATAGGGCCAGTGGCCATCTCGGTGCGCCAGGCAGGAGGAAGCAGAAACCAGAGGTTCTCGGGGCCTTCCACCTGACGGACCTCGCCCCCTCTGGCGCCGGCTGGGCAGAGAGGCCGTGCTGCCCAGGCCAGGCAGTACACTAGCCTCTCGCGGATTTCCCTTGGCCGGCGCGCGGCGGCAGCGCGTGAATACGAGCGCGGGCTCGGGGTGAGGGGCGCGAGCCCGGGCAGCGCGAGCCCTCGCGCGCCAGGGAGCGGCGCATGCGCGGGCGTCCTGCGAGCCTGCTGAGGCGAGTCGAGCCGCGGCAGCCGCTGGAGCCCGGCGTCTGAGCAGCGCGGAGCCGGGTGGCGGCGCGGGAGCGGTGGCGGCGGGCAGGTGGCGAGCCCTCGCCCGCGCCGCCAGGGGCTTCAGGGTCGTCCACTAAACCTAGAGGTCCAGACGTGGCGGCGGTGGTGGGGGCATTCCGGACGGCCTGCGAGGGATGCGCCGCCCACTGCCCCGCGCCGCCTGACCGCCCCCGCCTCGTCTCGCGGTGCGCCACAGCTGGGCCCGCGGCTGTCCCCGCGGCCGTCCCCGCCGCGCTGTAGCCCAGCCGTCGTGTTCGCGGGGTCGCGCCCAGCCCGGCCATGTGGACCCCCACGGAGGAGGAGAAATACGGCGTAGGTAGGTGAGGCTCCGGCCTGGCAGCGGCTGGGTTCGGGGGGACGTGCCAGGACTCCCGGCGCCTGTTCGATCCGTGTCCTCCCGCGTCCGCCGCGGCCAGAAGGCTATGCGGCCTCCGCGCTGGGAGACGGTGGGGCGGCGCGGGCGCGGGCTCGGGCGGGTGCGGGGGCGCGGTGGGCGCGGGTCTCCGGTGCAGGAGGGCGGCAGGGGGCGCTGGCTGCGCGGCCTCGGCAGGTGCGGCCCGCGGCAGGGGAGGGGCGGGCCCGGCTCCGCAGTTGCGCGAGGTTTCTGGTGTGGGGCACAAAGCGGTTTACCCATGGAGCTTAATTCTGAGAATCTGCGTTCTCTGCTCCCAAACCTCGATTTTAATGAGTTTCCGCACCCCAGTTGATGAGCTGCTGGCTGTTTATTTTCAGACTGGAATCTTAAGAAAAGAAAAACGTTGACATCATTTTCTTAGTTGTTCAAAATTTTGCAGTCAAATGTTTGATCTATTTTATTTTGTTTTACCCTCAGGATTAGAAACAGTCGGCCGACATTGGGAAGTGCTTTGGACATGTATTGATATTTAGTTATAGACACGATTTTGCTTTTTAAAAAATCAGTGTTCAAATGGGACCGCTATTTCTCTTAGAATCTTCTGTCTGTTGTATGAAGCATCTTCTTTTTATCTGTTGTATGAAACTCCGAAGTTGAATAATGTTTTTAACATTGTTTCCTTAAAAAAAATTCAGTAATTCTTGGCGGTTACATGACAGATTTCAGTCACGTTGCATTATTGTAGATTATCTATCATCCTGTTCAGCCAGAAATATTTAAAATGTTGAACGTACAGGCTTTTTTTTCTAAGTATGTAATGGAAAATTCTAGATGGGAAATTATCTAGTCATAGATTTTTGTTTCCATTTTTACTGCAGTTGAATAAAGATTTAGTTCACAATTCATTATAGAGTAACTTTTGAACTGCAGTGGTGATAAAATGGTTTGGAATAAGGCACATTTGTCACGTAAAAATTGAATTTACTTAAATTTAAGGACCCGCAGAGATGTGTTCTGTGCTGTTAGAAAATCTTGTTTTCGAAGGTAACTTTTGGAAGTTTTCACTTAGCTATGTTAGGATGGGAATGATACAAGGAGCCCTAGTCCTAGAGCCTCTGTTGAAAAGAAATTGGGAAAATAATGTCAAGATTCACTTTTAGGGGCATTTTACCTTTTCTTTTAGAGCATTCCTGAATACCGTTTCTACTGCTATGAAATGAGAAGTTGATGGTCTGTCTGTCTTCTCCCATACTCTCAGACCTGCTTAACTGGAATAATTAGTGATCAGCTGTCCCAGTGGTGTGCCTGACTTTCTGGGGAGGAACTCTGAGGTAGAGGAAATTGTGGGAGTTCAGGGCCCTGGCTTCTCTTTACTGGTCCTATGGGGGCAAGTTATTTAACATCATTCCCTTCATACGTAAATTGGGAGTAATGTTTACTTTGTTTTACAAGGTTGTGAAAATCAAATGAGAGCATACTGAGTACTTGATAAACGTTAATTGCTTCTTTTCCCTTTAGTATTTAAATAATGCTAGGTATGTTTTGAGGCGAGGACAGTGCAAGGCAATCAAGACGGGTATATATGAATCTCAAAGCACTAGGATTTGGTGTGTGATTCATTCAAAAAGATGGGATGAAATTCTTGCATTCCTAGGATTTGGGTGCTTAGCTTTAGAAAAATTGTTTTTCCCTGTGGAAGGCCACAGCTTTGGGTATAGGGCAGGACTTAAGTCCCTGCTAAATGAGAGAAAATTATTCTAAAGACATTTCCTTAGCAGCTGTGGTTTAGTATAATTTTGATGTCTTTTCTGCTGCATAAGGCAAGTCACTCTCTAATTCTCTCACAGCTTTCTTCCACCATCCCTTCCTCACTTATTCTAAAAGTTTTTGTATTGTTTAAAACTTACAATACATTTTTTTCCCTTTTAAGCATGTTAGAACTACACTTCTAGGTTTTTTCCCCCCAATAAAATCCAGTTCCATCTATAAAGTAGCTTCAGTATAATATTTATAATGAGAAAACTTGTCAATTAAAATAGTAATTTAGTTGCATTGCTTAATTACTGTGAGGGCTAGCTTAGAAATTTAACCATTATCATTATTCCTATGAGAAAATGTTATGAGTTCAGCTGTGATTTTTTTATGACTAACTGGGAACACAGATTTCTATTTTCTGCTTGCCACCCTATAATCCTGCAGCAGGGAGGGAAAACTTACACTCACTTTCCACCAGTTTGGAGAAATGTTGAGAGGACCTCCATTTGCCTTGCTGCAACAAGGAGTCCTTGTTGCAGCAGTGGGAAGGGTTTTTTTTTGTCCCTACTGCAGCTGTTCAACTATATTTGACATTGGTAAGGGTTTTGAGATCCCATAATCATCTTACTGCTTTTTAATTATTCGTGTAGGAATTCTGTACAGGTTACAATATTTCTGAATTATTTTGTTTGTTCATTTAGGATTAAGTGATACCTAAGCTTCCCTTTCCATTGTGTGGTTTCCATTTTGTGATTG
This sequence comes from Dasyprocta punctata, assembly GCA_004363535.1. Taxonomy (NCBI): domain Eukaryota; kingdom Metazoa; phylum Chordata; class Mammalia; order Rodentia; family Dasyproctidae; genus Dasyprocta; species Dasyprocta punctata. Next base: position 15,942 of record RJWM01012976.1, on the reverse strand, counting down.
ACCTTACTGGGTTGGTAGGGCATTGTCTTTTCCTGAGGTTCACTTATATGAGCCATTTCATGCACTGGGGTCTGTATAGATTCCCAGAGTAGTTCTGATGTTATCTACTAAGCAGATCAAAAAAACTGGATCTCAGAGGCTGGTAATCAATCCTTGTTTGTTCTTCAACAATTGTATATTCTTCTTAATGTTTTTCTTGGCAGTGGGCACTGTTTCGTGATGTAGTTGACTATCTTGGTCTCCTTATGTAGTACTAAAAAGGGCAGTTCTTTACTGCACCCATTACCCTGTGCTTTGACTCTTTGTTGAAAGAGGAAACCTCTTAGAGAATCTCTGCTTACCTCTCTGTTGCCATGAATGGTTGGAAAATTCTGTATCCTTTATTTTTTATTGTCTTTCTAAGACGCTTCTTGCCGTAAAGTGCATTAAATGAGAAAAATCCAGTTATTTTTGTGGAACACATTTTTCTGTGTACTAATTGTACTAAAACTACCAGAGAAACCAAAAACCAAGAAGATAATTTTCTCAACCACTAACAGTAATAGCTGTAAATAGCGAAAGCCAAAACAGTTTGTAATTAAACTCCTAGATTACATAAATAGCAAACCTTTCAGTGTGTGTATTAGTTTGACATCTTTGATGTGAAAACTACTTTAGAAAGTTATCTTGTTTATTTCACTGCCATTGTGATGTAGAATTTCTAATTCAGGACATTTATTTATTGCTTATGTTTTTCTAAAGACTTTTAGAAGAGCATGAGAGCATTTCCTCATTTACTGTCTTATCCAGATTACCCTGCACTGCCAGACATAGTGGCACATGCCTGCAATCAAGCTTGGGAGGTTGAGGAAGGAGGATTGAATGAGTTCGAGGCCAGTCTGGGCTACATAGTGAGTTCAAAGCCAGCCTGAACTATGTAGCGAGGAAACAAAAACAAACAAAAACCTTTACCTTTAGTTATTTTTCCAGAATATCTTATATTTTAGTTTTTTTCCCCCTAATTTAAAAAAAAGTAATGCATATTTTCTGATTTTACTTTTTCCTATTTCCTCTTGCTTGGTTTTCCCCAGACTGGGTTGTATGAGAAGTGTGCACTTTTTTTTTTAAGCCCTGAATTTTTAAAAGAAATATAAAGACCTTGTGGTCCAGAGGAGTCTGAAGGTGGGGAGAGAGTAGGTCCATGGAACCTGATCTGAAACAACAAGCGTTCACAAGATTAGACTAAATCTGTTGGTATACTGATTATGACTCATTGAAATAGCTCATCTTTTGAAGACTCTGGAAGAGCCCCAATATTTTTTGTGGAGGTACAAATATCCAATAGGGTTAGAGTGAATATCCTATGTCAAGGATTTTATTTGTTTTGAAAAATGAGAGTATGCTTGATATTTTATGATCAGGGATTTACTTTTTACTGGGAACAATCACAGGTTTTCTACTTGAGACTTAAAATGGAAGTTAGTGGCCAATCTAAGGTCTTAAACTAGAAAGCATTTAGTTGAGATTTGAACCCAGAACTTTAGGATTTTAAGCCACAGATTCTTTTATTATACTGTGTTGCCTGTAAATGAACTTTGTCCATAGTGTCTGTCTCTGGATTGAAAGTTGAATATATTTTACAGATTTTGCAGTTTAAAATGGATATACGTATGGAGTTTTATTTCTATATTGAACATTTTATAAGACTAAATAGTGTTTATCATTTTGCTTTAGAGTGTAATGGTTTACATTGATGAGTACAGATATAGGGCATAACAAATTCAGAAGATGGTTTTTATATTGCCTTGAGGAGTGTGTTGGGTGCTATTGCCTTCTTAAGATACTGTAGTAGGAAGAAAAGAAGTTGAATTTACTAAACATGTATTGAGTGGCTTTTTGGATGAAAAGGTTTTGATTTGATCTCTTAATCTATAGAGCAATCAATGTTTTTGTCTCTCTCTCTCTCTTCTTTTGTTTTTTTTTGAGGTGAGGTCTTACTGTATTGCCCAGGTTGGTTTCAAAGTCTTGGGCTTAAGCAAACTTGCTGTCTAAGTCTCCTAGGTAGCTGGGACTACAGCTGTGTGATACCATACTAGGTACTACCAATTTAAATTTTTTTACAGGAAACAATATGCAACAGTGTTAACTAGACTTTAGATTTACAATTCGGTTTATCATGCAGTGCTAGAATATGCTTCGGAAACATTAAGGTAAGATAAACATGGTACCATTTTCTGTCTAGCAATTTTAGACATATTCTAGATGACACATTCTGAAGCATTGTGGTCTGAAAGAATAGTCATTGAGGTTCTTAAAGTATTTTGTATTCATACCATATTTTTATATTGGTGTTGACTTTTGGTTTTTAAGTTTGTATTTTGAATCTTTTTTGAATTTTTTTGAATTTTTATTTTAAAGAGAATAAAACCAAGCAAAATAAAACAATAAATTCAATCAAAGCAAAACAGTGTAAGTGACACAGGACTTCAAAACAATAGGAAATCAGCAGTGGTTACCATAATGCCTCTTGTTGTCTTTAAAATAGCTGCAGATACCTTCAGACATAGTAAAATCAAACAAAACAGAACAGAATAGAACCAATAAAAACAAAACAATGAATGCAGTGCAGGACTTCAAAACAAGATAATAATAAACCCAAAATGGCTACCATAATATGTCTTGTTATTTTTGAAATAGCTGCCCATGCCATTAGATAGAATAAAATCAAACAAAACAAAACAGAATAAAACCCAACCCAACAAAACAATGAAAATGATATAGGACTTCAAAACAAGATAATAGGGGATTAACAACGGCTACCACCTTCAGAAAGAGATCCCTCATAGATTCTACATTGCATATTGTTATCCTCTGAGTAGATGATCAGACTACTGGCTTTCGACCTGCAAAGTTAAACACTAAACACTACAAGCATTAAATTGTATTTTACCTCAATAGCTATCACTGCAGCCTGTGTTTCTCCAGATCAGCTGGTTGCTTATGGTGGGGGGTGGGGGTGAGTGTTTGCTCTTCTTGTTTTCCAGCTGGCACACTGCAAGGGGCTGGTATTTGGCTTTTCCCCCAGTGGCCCACACATAGCGCCGATTCACAGGGAGGGCTTGCTTCTTGGTGACTTATTGTTCTCTTCCCCGATAATGGTGCTGACTCACAGGAAAAGACTGGCATCTGGCTGTCCCCTCTGCAGCCTACATATGGTGCCAATTCACAGGGAGGGCTTGCTTCTTCATTTTTTTGATTTCTTGTGTTATTAGCCTGGATTATAAGAATGATATGAATTGTGATTGGGCATATCCTCCTATATTAGAATTTTAATTTCAGCATTATGCTTCTACTATAATGAATAAACGTTTTGATGATTATATTCGCAAGTGTCTTGTATACCCTTTCTTGACAGATTTTAAATGGAAAAGCAAGATTTCTCTCTCACATAAAGGTTCTGGAAACCTTTTAAAATTTTTTTAGTGCATAAATCATCCCTGAATAATTTTAGCTCTGGCTCAAGTACTTGCAGGTGATTTGCTGCCTCATACCTTAGCACACTTTAGTGAAAGTAATGTTTCTGTTGGGTTATGTCTTCCAGAAGCTTTTTGTTTTCTTGTTTATCTCTGATGGAGTAAAATCCCAACCTCCTGCTTTTGTTTTTCACTTTCTTCAGAACTCATTCATGAGCCCTGGCTAATGACTGAGAACCAATATTGAAGTAGAATTAAAACATGATAAACTGGACGGGCTGATGCACACCTGTAATCCCAGAATTTTTGGAGGCCAAGGCAGGTGGGTTGGAAGATTGAACCTAGGCTTGGCAACTAGGCAACTTTGTCAGAATTTAAAAAGAAATTACAAAAGGGCTGGGGATATATCTCAATGTGAAGGCCCTAGGTTCAGTTCCTAGACTGCACAAAACAAAAATGTAAATAAGCATGGACCTTTATGGTACAGACTTGTGAGATCACTGTAATTAGGAGTTCTTTGTTATTAAATTGAATTTTTAAAATGATTTTTTATTTCAAAGAGAATAAAACCAAGCAAAATAAAACAGAATAAAGCCAATCAAAAAACAGTATACAGGGTTTCAAAACAAGATAATAAATCAACAGTGGCTAACATAATGCCTCTTGTTGTCTTTAAAATAGCTGCAGATACCTTCAGACATAGTAAAATCAAACAAAACAGAACAGGATAGAACCAATAAAAACAAAACAGTGAATGCAGTGCAGGACTTCAAAACAAGATAGTAGTAAATCCAAAATGGCTACCATGATATATCTTGTTGTGTTTGAAATAGTTGCCCATGCCATTGGATATAATAAAATCAAACAAAACAAAACAATAAAACCCAATCCAACAAAACAATGAAAATGATACAGGACTCAAAACAAGATAATAGGGGATTAACAATGGCTACCACCTTCAGAAGGAGATCCCCCATAGATGTTACATTGTGTATTGTTATCCTCTGAATATATGATCAGACTACCAACTTTAGGCCTGCAAAGTCAATGAAACACTAAACACTATTAAGCATGAAGTTGTGTTTTACTTCAGTAGCTATCATCTCAATCTGTGTTTCTCTGGATCAGCTGGTCCCTTATGGTGGGAGGAGGGGACATTGGCTCTTCTTGTCTCTAGCCTACGCCTCAGAAGAGGCTGGTGTCTGGTTCTTCTCCCTGTGGCCCGTGAATGGCACTGACTCACAGGGAGGGGCTGGCATCTGGTTCTCCTCCCTGTGGCCTGCAAATGTGTCTATTCGTAGGAAGGGACTGTCTTCTTGTTCTCCCTGCGGCCTGTGAATGGCCCCAACTCACAGGAAGGGCTGGTGCCTGATTCTCCTCTCTGTGGCTTATGCATGGTGCTGACTCACAGGAAGGGGTTGGCTTATTGTTCTCCCTGTGTCCCGCATATGGCACTGACTCACATGAAGGGTCTGGCTTCTTGTCTTCCTCCCTGCATCCTGCACATGGTGCTGACTCACAGCAATGGGCTAGTGTCTAGTTCTCCTCCTCCCAGCCCATGCATGGCACCTGTTGTTAAATAGAATTAATAACTCGCTGTAAAATTTTTTACAGTATGGTACTGATGATTGAATCTAGAGCCTTCACACTGAGGTATATCCTCAGCCCTTTTTTATTTTGAGATGCTTGATACCATGTTAACAAAATGTCCAATTCTATGTCACAAATATGCATATAAAACCTTCTACATGCTTGGTAGAAAGTTACAGCTGCCAAGAATACCACAGTAAATGTGGTACAATCTACTTTTAAAGGTTTATAGCCCAGGGTGGGCTCTAACTTGTGATCTTTGTGCTTTGGCCTCCCTGAGTTCTGGGATTACAAGCATAGCTTCTCTGTACATTCTTGTAAGTCCTTGTTCTATGTATATAAATAACTTGATTATAGCCCTTCAGTAATTCATGAAATTTTATAACTGTAAGGAATCTGAGAGATGATAAAGTTTAAGACTCCAGAGCTAAAACTAGTTGTAATAGCTAGTGTTGTTTACTCTGTGTTTACCATTTTCACATTATGGCTCAAATTTGCTTCATCTTTTGACTTGTAATTTAGCCAAACTGAGCTTTCCCAGTTTTCTGTCTGAATTTATTTATCCTGTGCTGCCATGTGCTGGGACTATTTATGATGCATTAAACACATTTTTTTGTGGTACTGGGAATTGAACTCAGGGCCTTTGCAATGAACTGTATCCCTATCATTGTTTATTTTATTTTATCTTGAGACTGGATCTTTCTGAGTTGCTGTGTTGTCCAGGTTGGGCTTAAACATAAGATCCTTCTGCCTCAGCCTCCCAGAGTGTTGGCGTTGCAGGCATGTTCTATTGTGCCTAGCTTACATGATTATTTGCTGCATTCTGTCTTGCTTATGTTACTCTTCCTATATAGAATGCCTTTCTCTCATATCTTTATCTCTTGAACTATTTCCTGTCTTCTCTTATATATCACTATCTTTGTAAATCTTTTTCTAGATCCTTGACCATAACCCTCTCTTTCTAATCGTGTGTGTGTGTAATATTTTGTGAGATTTCCTATGTCTAATCATGTATATTTTATTCCATTGATAATTTTATTCTATTTTTCCTTATAGTGGTATATTTAGTTTATTCTCTTTCATTAACTAATGCTTTTCCAGGTTTTGATTATTAAATATAATAAGAAATGAGTTAAAAATTGCTATTATGTACCTATGTGTGTTATATACACAAACATATGTCTAGCATTAAGCAGGTAAAATTCATATAGTGCTTATTCTTACTGTGTACTTTGTGAAGTATACACTGGTATTTTCTATTCATTTTTGTTTTGTTAAAATGTTGATGGTGACTCCTTCAATTGATTATTACAACCTATCATTAAAAGCCATTTCTGTAGGCTGTAAACTCTTTTAAAAGTAGATTGTAACACGTTTTTTGTTGTATCCTTGGCAGTTATAACAATGCATAGAGGCATGGAGGAGGTTTTATATGTATATTTGTAGCATTGAATTGACCATTTTTGTTAATATGACTGTAAGTGTGAGTTTCGGAGACTTTTGAGCTGTCATTTCACATGAATTTCTAACAACTAAACTCTAGGCTTTATTTCATATGAAGTGAAGTCAAACTGTATTTCCTCCATCCTAAGTTTTATGTTTTATTTTTATTATTTTTTGAGAGTAATAAAGGTTTATTGGGGAATTGGTATAGTTCCTGAGAGACAAGAGGGATCCTGAGTGAGTTGTCATCAAGGTTATTTCTCTGAGAATATTTTATTGGATCAGATTACAAGGCGAGTACAACATGGGTCAAACTGTAAAAACTGATATGATTACAAGTATAGCCTCTTAGTTAATAGTGATCCAGTAGGGAAGCAGGACATGTGGCAAGGGCATATGGCTGACATCATTAACCTTGGCTTATCTGTGACTTCTAAAGGAGGATTGTTTTAGGGAAGGGATGGGCCCAGGTGATGAGGTCATCCACTCAGTTGTTCGATGTGTATGTGAACTTAATAGAATAGATGATACCAATTACAGTATAATCTCAAATTTCCCTTCATCTTTTAGGAAGCTTATAAGTCTGGCCATTATGACTTTATCTTGAGGCCTTGTCTTCACATGTGCCTTCAGCCACAATTCTGATGTCTCTGCCTTCACTGACTTCCTTGAGAGCCCAGTCCCTTTATGACTATATTAATTTTTATTTGACTTAGCTACCTATAATGTTCCCCCTCTGAAGAAGTATCCCTAACTGTGACTAGGGGAGAATGGATGAAGTTTCAGTCTTTGCACTGAGGAGTGTCAGTGTAGGGGAAATTGTAGTTAGGGGCCCTCTCCAAAGATCTAATCTGAGGGTCCTTGAATAGAAGTTGGGGTTTAGCAGTTATGAACTCCCTTTACAAGGTCAATCTTGTGGATTCTGGTAAAAGGAGTCTGACACGTTTGTTGTTGATTCCATTTGTGCCTCAAATTGAGAATAAACAAAGTTTTCCAAAAGGTTAAAGCATGTGCAACCAAAGCATGAGCAGTAGAATGGAAAGGCAGATTGGAGATTGGGGAACACAGCCATGTCCAGATGCTGCTCTTAAAGGATTGAAATAGTGATTGTAACCAGCTGACTCTTTTTTTTTTTTTTTTTGTGGCACCAGGGATTGAACTCACAACCTCACACCTGCCAGGCAGACACTTAAGCCACTGAGCCAAACTCCCAGCCCTAGATTTTTTACGACAGGGTCACACTATGTAGCTCAGGCCAGCCTTGCACTCGGCGTTGTAGCCCAAGCCAGCCTCAAACTCACAATGTTCCTCCTACCTCAGCCTGCCAAGTGCTGGGGTTAAAGGCGTGTGCCACCACACCCGGCTCCAGCTGGCTCTTAAATCTTTCTACTGATTGAACTTACCTATAAGTCTGATATTTCTTTGTCACAAGTCTCCAGTTTTAGCTATGAGAAGATGGAGAGTTTGCTGGTTTTGATGGACAATTTTAGCTAAGGGATTTAAAGATTCTTACTGAGCCTTACAGTTGCCATTGTAGTTTTCTAGCCTCATTGAACTGTAACTGGTTAGCTACAGGTGTAGCTAGAAATTGCCAGCAGGTGTCAGTGATTGGAGCCCCGTTCCATGTCTCACCTTTATTACTGTAGTTTTATTGTTGTATATCTTTCAGATATACTTTTCTGCTGGGTGTTTAAGACCATGTTAAAGTGAGACCTGTGTTGATTAAAATTAACGTTTTGCTATATGTCAAGGTCAGTGAAGTCTCCATAGGCATTACTTTTGGAAACGTGTAGAGCATCTCAACTCTGTTAGTATCCGCTGCCAGAATGGGTCATGGTCTTGCTTGACCAAGTAGCTTACTGTGAAAGCATGGGAGACTTTTCTGTCTTTCATGATCCTCCTTTTTGGCACACTGTGCATTGGCTGATTCCCATTGTCTGGAGTTCAACAATGTCCCTGCTCAGGAGATTGGGTGACTCACCAAAGTTGCAGAACTTTGTTAAAAGGTCCCCTTGTGTCCTGGGTCCTTGTTGACCTTGGAGAGCCAGGGCCAAAATATTGACTGTCCTCTTAGTTCAGTTATCTTTCTAGTTTTGGTCTCCAAACCCCAGTCGTTGAACACTCAGATGAGAAGATTGGTTACATCAGTATTATAGTGGGAGCAGTAAGTTTCAGTTTATGATATTTTCTAAGTATTGAATTACATAGTATGACTGATGAACTGTACCACTCATGGTTGTCTTGGAATTTGAATCCCTACAGAATGTTAACAGATAACAATTATAAAGTTTTACAGAGAGAACTTGAGATCTAGGGCCACATAGTATTTTAGCATGACAATCTTGGTTGCATTATTATCTCTGAAATACAAAGGGCAGATTGAAAGTGTTCCAACTATTTTGTGTAGGGCTTACTTTCTAATTTTATTTTAAGAGTCTGAATTGAGAAGTTCTAAAATTCCAGCCTGTGAAAGAGATCTATCATTTCCAGGGAGAGATAGAGGCATGTAATGGCCCAGAAAAATCCTCCGCTTGGGGCCTAGGGTAAAAAAGTCTCTGAGATGTTTTTGTGCTAGCATCCAGGCTACTCTTGGCAAGACAAGGCTAGGTTTTACTCAAAATTCATTTTGAAAGTCTGTACTTGTCTATTACTTATTCATTAGCAGGAGTATATATGCCAGTTTCTTACCTCCCCTACAAACATAAAAGAAGAGTACCATACCTTGAAGCGGAGTGAACTGGAAGGTTGGGGCCTTTTTGAGAGTGGGGGAATGAGTGAGTAAGGGAAAAAAGTAAACCACTGGGCTCCTTCCTGGTTCAAGTCCATAGAATTTACTAGGTCCCATGAATAGTGTCAGTTATCACCTGATCTGCCAGTTGTGTCTGCGTGGCTTGGGACATGATCCTAGCTAGCCATGAGGGGGAGCCATAGCATCAAGTGGGTTGAGTTTATGCCCTTTAGTTTTGAAAGATAAGTTAAAGAGCAGTTTACAAACCCCTTGAACTGAATGTGTTGTGCTTATGAAAATAACTCCCTCTATGTCACCCAGAGGTCTGTTCTTTTACTGGGTTGCAGGTCCAGTTTCCTGCACCCACTGGACAGGAAACTACACTCAGGACACTGAATGGGGACGTTGCCCTTATGTGTGTCCTCCTAGATGAGCAAAATTCCGAAGTCTCATCTGTCCCAGAGATGGGGATTTGTGTTCCTTGTCTAAGATGGTTTTCTGTCTTTGGCGTTTTTATAGACAAATGCTCATTTTCTGTGGGCTCAACTTGAGAGTTTTAGTTGTTGGAAAGGGGAGAAAGACTGACTAAAACTTATTTAGGTTGTCTCTTTTTGATCCTCAGAAGAAACATGCCTCAAAACAACAACAGCAACAACAACAACAACAACAACAAGACAAGGAAAGTACCAAGTAACAGAAAAAGACTGAAATAAAGAGATTAGCAAAAAGAAAGTTTTGTTCTCATCCAGTCACACTGAATTAATGAGACAGTTCACCCTCAGCTTGGGAAAGTGAGAGTGGGGAATCTCAAGAGCTAAGACTGTCTCCCCACCAGCAGAGGATCAAACCAGAGAGGAAATTGAGGAGGTACAGGCTCGACATTCACCTCTGTGAGTGTGGTGGGAGTATCAGGCCAGACTGTTCCAGTAGAACCTGTCCTCCATGACTTAAGAATGGCAGCCATGCTAATCATTTTATAATTGCCTGAAGGAGTCCCATGTTTATAAGAGGCCATTTTATTCCCTATATAGATTAGATTCTATCCAGTCATAGCATTTTATGAGTGCACATTTCAGTTAAAGTTTTAAAGTCCACTGGGGAGCTTCAACATTACTTTTCCCCAGCACTACTGTCTGAAAAAAGACAACAGGACGTCTCATAACTGCCAAACAAGTCAAGAAAGGAATTCAAGTAAATTTGGCAACTAGTCAGTCTAAATTCAGCATATAAAAAACAGGAATGCAATGCCCTGCCTGCAAAAATAAAATGTTCCATCAAAGAAACAATGAAACACCATAGTTTTCCCATGCTCTCCACTACAGTTTATCATCATTTTAGCAAAATGACAAGGCATAAGCAACTGAAAAATAAAAGATGGCAATTTTCAATTACCTAGATGAGTCAAAATCCAGAATCTAGTCAAAATACTAAGGGTGCCATGAAACAATAGCAAACTTATACCTCTTTCCAAAGGCCTCAGTGGGACCTCCAAAATGATATAGGAGAATTACAACTCCAAACCTGCTAGATGTCAGATGTGCTAATTTCATGTACCCTGAAAATGAAGAATGAATTTCAAACGACAAAGTAGGAAAAGGGGAATAGGAATAGATCCTGAGAGATAAGAAGAGTTCTAAATGTGTTGCCCAAGTTTTGCTTTTAAAGATTTCTGTATTTATTTTCATGACATTGTAGCCACTGTATTTGGCTCATCAGTACAACTTACCAAGTCTTTTTGAAGTTTGAGTTTGTGATTTCACATAATATCTTTTTCTTGATTCCTTTTTTTGTATGTGTATGTGGTAGAATTGAACCCAGAGGTGCTCTACCATTGAGCTATCGCCCTAGTCCTTTCTTTTGTTTTCCCATTTTTATTTTGAGACTGTGACTTGCTAAGTTGCTTGGGGTGAACTTGAATCTGCAGTCCTGCCTTAGCTTCCTGAGTAGCTAGGATTATAGTCATGTGCCATTGCATCCAGCCCTTGATTATTTTTTTATATGTAGTTGATAAACTTGCCTTATTGAAGTGATTTTTTTCCCAAGGGGCTAATAAAAATGTTGAATGACAAGAAATATTTATTATGTCTTAATTACTTTTTTTGTTGTTAGGACAAAATACATGACACTCACAATTTAAAGGAGAGGTTTATTTTGACTCATATTTCAGTTCATAGTCAGCTGGCTCTAAGGCAGGACGTTATGGCAGAGAGGCATGGTGGCGGAAAAACTATTTTCCTTGTGGCAGCTAGGAGGCAGAGAACTAAGAGAGGGAGTGACTAGGGCACACCCATAGTGACCACCTGCTAATAGCACATGTAGCCATAGAATCATCAGTGGGGTAATTCACTAATATGTGTAATGCTCCCATGATCTAATAGCCCCCTCCAAAGCTCCACCTATGAGCACATGAAACTTTGGGATATCTAGATATAAACTATAACATTGCCCTGGAGAGAAGTGTCTAGAGTATAAAAAAGAGATTTTTGCTAGATTGTTTTGAATGCAGATTATCTGGATAAATATTTCATGACAGCATCAACCATGCCACCCTTTTGAACCTTAATAGTGTTTAGGGTTAGAGTGAACTCATAGCCTAACAATCGCCTGTAGCCAGTGTTTCAGCACTGAAACACTGATGGGGCTCAGAGGACTCTATACACCTACTTTTTTTTTTAAACTACTAATAAAATTTATTTCTTAGTAAATGATCTCTCACCATAAGAAAAACAAAAACAAATTCAAAACTGCATAAATACTAACCCTATTTAGAAGTGAGAAATACATTTCATTTCACCTTATCTCATTAGAAAATACTGTATACTAGGTTAAAGACTGGCTTACACAAAAATACATTATGTCAATATTGTTTCTAGTAAACATGATAGATATATAGTTTGTTTTTTTAAAAGTAATTTTTCTGGAAAACACTGAAAGAATATATTCTAAGAGATCTCCATCTGGGATTGTATTTTCTGAAAAATCCATGAAGAAATACTGACATCAAATTTTTTATTTACATGTGTACAGGTCTCCATTACATGAGAAATTTTCATTGGTTTTTCAAAATAGCCCTACATGCATAGGGCCAATCTCCAGTGACTTCTTTCATGCAGTTGATAAAAGCATGTGTTCTTTGAATTCTTCTTCCACATTGTTGAATACACAGGGTTCCTCCTCAGGGTGAGATCTATGTGTATAAAATGAGGAATTATTATTATTATTATTATTATTTTTTTTTTTTTTTGCGGCACTGGGGATTGAACTCACAGCCTCACACCTGCCAGACAGGTGCTTACACCACTGAACCAAACTCCTGGCCCTAGTTTTTCGAGGTAGGGTTGCACTATGTAGCTCAGGCCAGCCTTGCGCTCGCACTGTGGCCCAAGCGGGCCTCGAACTCACAATGCTCCTCCTACCTCAGCCTCCTGAGTGCTGGGATTAAAGGCGTGAGCCACCACGGCTAAAATGAGGAATTATTAGCAAATCTTCTTCCTAATGGCTCATACGCATATGGTTTCTTGTCTGTGTGACTTCTTTCATGTATTTGACAAGATTAGTGCTTAGTGAATGCCTTCCCACATTGCTTGTACACATAAGGTTTGGGCCTGCTTTTAAGCGTGAGGAATGACAAAGAAGTGTTAGTATTGAAAAAATGTTGTCTTTTCATCTTTATACATAGGAGACAGGGTAAAACTAAAATTTTTTGCATTTTGTTTCTGACATTCTCTCCATATTCCCTACTGATATAGTGTGGCTCTGGAAAATTCCCCCATGCCCTGTGTGCTAAAGGCATGGTCCCAGTTTGGTGGAATTGGGACGTGATGGAACCTTTCAGATAAGGGACCTAGTGGAAGGTCTTCTGGTTATTGGGTATTTACCCTGGAAGGGGGATAGTAGAACCCAGTCCCTTCCTCTTTTCTTTTCTTATTTTCTGACCATGAGGTTAATAATTTGCTGTGCCATGTGTTCCTGCCATGATGTACTCCCCTATCAAAGGTTTGAAAGCAGTAAGTAGGTCTACCCAGTCATGGACTGAGATCTCTACAAGTGTGAGTAAAAACAAACCTTTTCTTCATATTGTCTCCCTGGTGTGAGAAACTGAAAGAGTAAATAAGGTCTAAAATGTACAATGAATATTGTGAAATGGGAAGAAATTGTTCAAAAGGATAAAGGAACTAGGATGCGGGAAAGGGGAAAGGAAAGAAGAGAAACAAAAAAAAATGCAAGTTAATTATACTACTAATGTCTCTTAGTTCATTGAAAAGAAAGGTTTGTGCTAAAATCATTTGGAGTATTTTTTATCTCCATATCTTGTACTCTAAGTAAGTACTTTAAAGATAACAGTACACAATGTATTAATGTTGTTATTGTTCTGTTTTTTCTTGTTATTTTTTGCTGAAAATAAAACAAAATAAAAATAAAATAAAATAAAAAAAATTAAAAAAAAGGTTGACTTAGCTCAGTTGTTTGATAGAATAATGAAAAGCTGATTAACATGCCTATACTCTGGATATGCTGGGCTACTCACCCTTTTCCAGATGGGCTTATAATTTTCTGCCTTTGTGACTTTGTTCAGGTTGTTATAATGTGACTAGAATGCCGTAATTACCTTTTTTTGCCCAGAGAATACTTGCTGAAAAAGCTCAAATGTCATCTCCTGTTTGATGGCTTCTGTAGTTCTGCCCTGTATAAATAAGTGCTTGCCTTGCTCCTGTGGCAGTTGGTACCAACCTCTAGTATGTCATTTATCCCTTTAATTGCATCTGTCAGAGAAAAGAGTTTCTTGAGGATAAGAAATTCTGTCATCGTATTTGTATCACTAGGCTCATGCATGAAGTGAGTGATGAATAAATATTTATTTAGGAATTCAATATAATGATGTATTTTATTCTGTTTGGTTAATCCTGAGACTATTTTAGAAGGTAAGCTGTAAATCTTAATATTTTATTGTTGGACATTTATGTCATGAATTTTTTTCATGGTCTTTCTCTTTCCTGATCCTTTGGGAAAGTTTACTGCCTATTGCTGAGTTCAAGTGAGTGATTTTGGGTGGGACCCTAAGGGCTTCACAGTTATCACAGCAATGATTCAGAAATGTTGTTGCATGTAATTAGGATGTGGTTTGAACTTCATTATTGTTTTCATTTGATATCTTTGGGGAATGCTGTGCTTTGGATGAGTATCTTTGCCAGAGGACTCAAGGTTAAATTTTCAAAGTACCAAAAAGACGTTTTTGTCTGTTTTGATTGAAATTTTTCTAAAATGTAACCCATTCTACTATTTATTATATTGTGAATTCAATATGTTGACTTTATTGACATTTGATTTTATTCTCTGTGTTAAATTTCTAATTACATAAAGTACGTATTCACTCTAAAAATGTTAGTAGATGTAGAGAAACACACACAAAAAAAGGTGATAAATTCTTTTTGTTTCCCAGACATAATCCCTCTCAGCATATTGGCATATCTTTGTCTCTCTCTCTCTCTATTTTTTTTTTTTTTGGTACTGAGGATTGAACTCACAACCTCACTCCTGCCAGGCAGGCCCTTATACCACTGAGCTAAATCCCCGGCCCATTGGCATATCTTTATTGTTCTCATCTTTTTTCTGTGTATATGTGTAAATAGACATTTAAAATAAGTTTGGGAACATACTGTTCTATTGTTTTATGATCTGTTTTTATATTAACTATACTGTGAACATTTTTTACCTCTAGAACAGTGGCAATGAAGCTATGGCATGTGTTATTTGATTTTCTTACTTGTTTGACAAAAGATATTAATGTGTGAGTTGTTTTTTCCAAACTAAAACTTCAGTGTTCAGGTTTAATTGCAGTATTGGCACTTTGTGATAAATAAATGGATTTTGGGTTGCAGTTTGGGCCCCCATCTCTAAAAAGTTTGCTTTTACTATCTACTGTTTTTGTTATGACTATTACATAATAGGAATATACTGTAATTTGTCTCCTTTCCTGCTTTCAAGTAGTTGTTTGAAACGAACTATTGCCAAGTTATTCTCCAGCCCAGTAAGGTTACTTTGTTAGCATAGGGCATTATATATTTCCTCCACAGACTTGCATTTTCTTTTTTTATTATTTATTTAAGAGAAACCAAGACACAGAAAAGAATAACAAAAAGCCAAAGAGACAAACAACCAACAACAAACCCAAAACAATAACAGTATAGGTTTTCAAAACAAGATGATAGGAATTTAATAATGGTTATAATATTGGATATTGTTACCTTCAAAAGCGTTGCTTAGATTACCAGATATAGACTTGCAAAATTGGTCTAATCATGAGTATTAACTGTTCTTTTCTAAGAACTAATAAATTAGTAGTAGAGTCATCTTAGCTACCTTATGTATATACATACAAATTTATGTCTTTTTACTTTTCCCTTTCTCCTTTTCTTTTTTCCTCTATCCCAGTTACTTTTCGTCTTTGAGCAGTTTCTTATCCTTACACAGTGTTTATTGTAGATTTTGGAATGTATTTGCTCTTTCAGTTTCTTTTTTATTTATTTATTTTTTTTTATTTTAAAGATAGTAAAATATAACAGAATGTAACAAATGAAGTCAATCAAAACAAAGCAGTAGGAGTGGTACAGAACTTCGAAGACCAATAATATGAGTACAATAGCTACTATAACATACCTTGCTATCTTCAAATTAGCTGACCATTCCAACAGATGTAGTAGGTTTGAACCAAAAACAAAACGATACAAA
>RJWM01012975.1:0-55670 GCA_004363535.1 Dasyprocta punctata | reverse complement strand
GGGACAGGATCTTACAGGCCCTATAAAGATATTCAGATTGTCTATCAAGTGCAGTGGGAGCCTTGAGTGGGTTAGAAGCTGGAAAGTAGTATGTTAGGCTTGAACTTGAGCATATATTTAAATTCATGTAATTGATAGTTTTTCAGTAACTGTCTGTGGATTTCCACACTGAAGCCCAGGGGAAGATCTCAGAGGTCTCAAGGTAGGGGTGCGATGGTAGCAGAGCTCTGTCTCAGGCTGACCCCCACCTTCACGTGCTGGTGGCAACTGACCTTCTCCTTGTACTCATCACTTTAGAAAACAGACACTGGTTTTTTTTTTTTTGTACATTGATTCACAGCTGCCCTTCCCCTTGTGTTTGTGGTTAAGAGTTCAGATTTTAGAGAACTGTTCATCTCTGTTTCTTTGGCAAATCCAAGGACAAAGTTCTAGAGTCTTTACTCTCCCCTGAGTGGTCACAAGTTCCTTCCCTTGGTTTCTCCATCTGTGTATAGCAGTAAGCATCTGTCCTTCTCAGAGCTGGGAATAGGAAATGAATTGATGCAACCATGTGCTTCATGTTATGCTTGGCACCCAGTCAGCTCCCCTTGGGTATTAATGTGGAGCAACATAGTAACTCAAGGGGAGGACAAGAAAAGAGTGAAGTCGCGCCCATCTCCAGGGAACTCTGCCAACTTCCCCAGGGGGATGTGCACACCCACCTACGCCTTGACCCTGGGCACACACACACTGGAGAGGCAGTGCCTACCCAGCACCACATCCCATATGTCCCAGTGTGCCTGCATGCTTCATCTTCCGTGTTTCAGATTAATCCTCCTGTAACAGTGTCATTTTTCTCAAATTAGAAGTCCTCTCATTCTATTTGATTTGATATAGCCACAGAGTTCAGTGCTGAGGATCTACATAGTTCATGCTTTCATCAAGTCATTCACTCATTCCTTGGATAGACATTCCTTGAGTACCTACTGTATGCTGAACCCATTAGTAGGCACCATGAAAGAGTGGAAAGCCAAGGAGGGAAGGCTCCATTCACACAGAATTAATGTCTTAATGGGAGGAGGTGGCAGTTGGCAGAAGGCAAATAAAACAGTAGAAATGACAGAGAGTAAGGGAAGGGCTACTCTTGATTTTGGGAATCAGAGAATTCCATGGAGGTACCGTAAATAAGGGTATGACAGGGTGTTGCATCAGGAGAGAGACCAGGAACCTGGGTTGGGAGAGATATGAGGGGCTATACCACATGGGGTGCAGGATGAGGAGGACGTAGAGGGGTAAGCAAGGGTGCTGTGCCATCTATGGTAGGACTAGCACTGACCTGAGTGTGCTAGGAATCCTCGGGCTGGTGAGAAGGTGTGCAAGTGCTTTCTGACTTCCTAGTAGAGAGCACATTACAGGCAGCAAAGTGGAAGGATGGAAGTCAAGAGCAGATTCCTGGGACTCACAGCCACATAACCTCCCAGTTGGCTGATGAAAAGGTTACATCACAGGACTTCTGTCCCTACGGCCTGGCTCAGAGTGAGCTGAGGAAGCCAAAGCCAGCTCTTCCCCAGAGTACCACTGGAACTCCCAGCTTCTAATGCGGTTGCTCCAGTGGTGGGGCTCCATTCTTGTTCAGATCCAGTACACTCGATGGAGGTATGTAATTTGGAAAACTGAGGACCTAAACAGAAACCAGCCATCCCTCTTTCATGGCAAGGGGTGTGTTTCTTGGAATGGCCTGCAAGCTGGTATTTACTCATTTGTGTATTTCATGCATAGTTTTGGGTTTGTTGGTTTGTGTCCAAATACATACCAAGTATGCGCGCCGGAAACCCAGTGGTTTAGTAAGGGGACCACAGGCCTTGTGTTTCCCCAGACTGGGTCCAAATCCCAGATCTTTTGTTTGCCGGCTGTACGATCATGAGTAAGGAACAATAGGAGCATCAGTCTCCTCATCTGTGGAATGGCTGTATGAATCCTTGCAAGCAGGATCCTCAACCATTTTGGGACCAGCACCTGGACCACACCCAGTGGCTTCATGACTGACTCCCGTTTCAGGTCGGCACAGACTGGGATGCCAAGGAGCGGCTTTTCCGAAACTTTGGTGGTCTCCTGGGGCCCATGGATGAGCCAGTAGGAATGCAGAAATGGGGGAAAGGGCCCAATGTGACCGTGACTGTCATTTGGGTGGATCCCGTTAATGTCATCGCAGCCACCTACGACATCCTGATTGAGTCCACTGCTGAATTCACCCACTACAAACCCCCTTTGAACTTGCCCTTGAGGCCTGGGGTCTGGACAGTGAAAATCCTTCACCACTGGGTGCCTGTCGCAGAGACCAAATTCCTCGTCGCACCTTTGACATTCTCAAACAGGCAGCCCATCAAACCAGGTGAGTATTCCCAATGTCTCTGCAGGCGCAAGAGTCCCTCCCCGGGAACTTGGCGTTCTCAGCCTCGGCAGACAATGTGTCCTCATGCTGGGCGTGTGGCTGCTTTGCAGAAGAGCGGTCCCTGCTTTCTACACTTTCTGCTACTTGCTTGCCCTGGAGAACCATCTAATTTCCCACCTGCACACCAGGGTGATACCATCTGATTATGTAGTAGATACCTATTTATTAGATACTCTCCCACTGGACTTCCACAAGGCCCTGATCATGTTTAAGGCAAGATGAGAAATAATACAAGTCAGATATTGAATCTCAGCAAGTCTTCCTTACTGTTTATAAAACAAGGGTTAACTCACCAAATAAGAATTTTGCTCACCAAAAGTATGACACGCTGAGGAAAAAGAGAAACTAGTGGGAGTTAGTTGCTTTTGAAAAATGCTCATATTCAGAATACATAAAAAAAAATCCCATAAATCAGAGGTAGGCAAACCACAAATGACAAGCACTGCCAGGTTTTGTACATAAACCTTTATTGGAATACAGTGATGCCCATTCATTTACCTGGTGTCCGTTTCTACTTTGGGGCCACAGTGGCAAAACTGAATAGTTGTAAAAGGGCCTGCATGGCCTCCAAAGAAAAAAATGTTAATCAGGTCTTTTACAAAAAGAAAGGATTACCAATCCCTGCTATTTAAAAAAATAAAAAATAAAAACAAAAAAAAGAACAGAGAAAAGAGGTAACATGAATGGCCCACACGCATGTAAAAACTGATTACCCTCATTAATAAGGAGAGAAATACAAATTAAAAGCAAGAAGAGGTCCCACTTCACACCTGCCACGTTGGGAAATAAATGTACAAAACTTGCACAGTACGGTATGTTAGTGAGGACTAAGAATAATAGACACCCACCCAGTTCTAATGGGAGGGTAAACAGACAAAACAAGTTTAGAGGACAAGTTAGTTAGCACTGCCTTGTAAAGTTAAACACACACACCCCTTAGCACACAGAAGTTCCACTCCCAGGTGTAGTCCCTAGAAACCTGCACAGCAATGGCCCTTGCAGAATTGCTCATGATAGTCCCAAATCGGTTGCAGTGAAAATGTCCCATATGTGAAAAGACCATTGGTAGCCTCTTTGCACAACAGAGTCCTGTGCAGCACCGACATCAGCAAAACACAGCCATAGCTATCATCTGTGAAGAGTCTCGAAAGCCTGATGTTGAGAAAAAGAAAATCACAGAATAAATCATAACTAGGGTGCATTTGTTTGAAGTTCAAAGCCAGGAAAAACCAACAATATATTATTTCACCATCCATGTGTGGATAGAAAACTGTAAGGGGAGGAAGGGTACGATGAACACAGATTTCAGGCCAACAGTCTTCAGGAAGAAAGGAGAGAGGCAAACTAGGCTCCTAACATTTCTTCTGTACCTGAAGGATTTACTCTTATATTTCTGGGTCTGCTTCTCTACCTTATTTTATTAAGGGAACAGCCTTTTCCTAGCTAAAATCCCACCTCCAGGAACAACTACTGCCAACAATTTGAGATACATCCTTCTAGATTTTTCTCAGTGCTTTTAAAACAAACACATAGCACATCACAAGTCACAGGAACATTGTTGCTTTTTAAAATGGAATACAGTAATACATTATGTACTCAAACTTCCTTATGTTGTTCGTTAAATTAGTGTCTAGACCCTACCATCTGTGTGCAATTCCACTGGGCTAAGGAGCCACAATCTCCCTGTCCCCCAATTGGTGGACATATTGCTTCTGTTGTTGCTGATGATGTTATTACAGAGAATGCTGCAAGAAGGTTCTTGGATATGAAGTTGTATGTGCTTGTGTAGGCAAATCCATAAAACAGACCCCTAGGAATGGGATTTCTGGGTATCAGTACAATCATCCCTTGTTATCTGCAGGAAATGGGTTCTAGGACCCCCCACGGATACCAAAATCCACATTTGTTCAAGTCCCTTATAGAAAATGGCATAGTATTTGCATATAACCTACCTACATCTTTGCATTACTTTAAGCCATCTCTATCTAATACAGGTGCTGCGTAAACAGTTGTTATACTGTATTGTTTAGGGGATAATGACAACAAAAAGGGCGTTGTATATATGAAGCACAGACCCAGTTTTTCTCCCAAATATTTTTGATCCACAGTTGGTTGAATCTGTAACTGTACAGCCCTTTGATACGGAGGGCTGGGTGTATTTGGAATTGTTCATAGAACAAATCACAAACTCAGAAGTGTGAAACACATCATTGTCCCTATTAGCTAAGAACTCTGAGCCATTCGTTTTGCCAGTGGCACAAGGAGAGAAGGACATAGGCATCCTACAAAAGGGAATCTTGACATGAATCCTCACAACTTTTACTAAGACTTTGTCCTGAACAAGTCTAAAGACAGAAAATTCATGTTTCTCTGAGGTGGAAGCCTGTTTCTTTATTGCCCTATGTAGCAGGCAAAAGACAGTTCTAGTACTAGCCAGACCAGAGCCCATCCACTTAAGACCCTTAGGTGTCTCTGTCAGAGACACCTCCAACCTTCCCTCAGGGTCCTTCAAGTTAGATGTGGAGGAGAGGGATGGAAATGACAGGCAGTATCCTCATTTTTTTCAAATACATGCATAGGACAGTAGACAGAGCGGTCCACAATCCATCCTTATCCCAGGAACGTAGCCTGGGACCCTGCATTGGGTCCTGATTTCTCCAGCAGTTCTGTCCACAGTTTCAAAAGAAGGCAAAGCTGTTCCCATCCATACTCAGGAAGACCCAGGGGTTCTTCTACCCCCTTGGGAGCAGCCCCCCAAATTGTCAGTAATTGTATTTGTTAACGATGTTCCAATGACAGGGAACATGAAGGTGGGAGCAGTGCAATTTGTAAAATGATTCATCATGACTAATTTGCTATTCATGCATCCCTGGTAATCTCAAGAAATCTGATGAGGTGGAATTGAGGAAAATTTAATTATAGAGGCAAGCATCATGAGCTGATACTGTAACAGCATTTCCCACATTAACCTTATTTTTCATGAGGTTTTTTTTTTTTTTTTCAGCAACCACAATATTTGGTTTCCAAGCTTTGAATGTGTGTTGGCTGCTCCTGTTGAGCAGTTTGCGCATGTCTCCTAGTCTCTCATCCTCTGCAGAGCAGAAGCAAAGAGACTCTCCACTGAGATTGTGACCTCTTTGGCCACCATTGTAACATAAACTGTCATTTTCATTCATTCCACTACCTAGAATGGAGTCTGCCATCTACAGTAATAGGCATTCCATATATCTGTATCCACTAACTAAATCAACAAATGTCTTACAAATAATAAATGTTTAATAAGTATGGGTTGAATGAATGTCTTGCACAAAGTAGATGTTTTAGTGACTATTGAATGAGTGAGTGTCTAGACCATTGCAGAGGCTCCATAAATAGGTCCTAAATAAATAGAGGAAGCACCAAGTCCTGCACAAGGTGAGTTCTGTCCTGGCAAGCTGTTTCTTCACCTATAAAATGAGACTGCTAAAAGCATGCCTATGAGATTGTTGTGTGAATTAAAAGAGGTGACATACAGTGCCCAGTGCAGCACCAGGTACACAGTACATAAGTACTTAGTTAATAGCTCTTCTAAACATATCATTATTCTCTTTGGCTTTTAGAGGAGGCATTGAGGCTGCACAATGGGCCCCTCCGCAGTGCCTACATGGAGCAGAGTTTCCAGAGCCTGAATCCAGTCCTCAGCCTGCCCATAATCCCTGCCCAGGTGGAGCAGGCTCGGAGGAATGCGGCTTCTACCGGTGCAGCACTGGAGAACTGGCTGGACTCGCTAGTGGGCAGGATGTGGACTGCTATGGACATCTGTGCCACGGGTCCTACCTCCTGCCCAGTCATGCAGACCTGCAGTCAGACAGCCTGGAGCTCCTTCAGCCCCGACCCCAAGTCAGAGCTGGGGGCAGTCAAACCTGATGGCCGGCTCAGGTAGCACTGGCCACATGTGGACCACAGCACAATCTCAACAAGAAAGCCACCAGAGAGACCTGAAGCTTGGCCTCCCACTCTGGGTGTACCTCCTGGCCATACAACAATGGCGGAGGTGAGTTCCGAGGCCAGAGTGGATCAGTCTGCATTTGGCAAGCTGGCTTCTGGGGTGGGAATGGCTCAGTGCCAGCACCGTGGTGGTCTCACCCCTTCTGGTTGACCCTCAACTCCTACAGATATCTGTCTTCCCTTCCAATGATCTGTACCTGTCCCCCCACCCCACCTCAACACAAGTGATTTTCAAACTTTTGTTTTGAGCAGCAGAACTTTGCTTACTCAGCTCAGTAGTAGGTGGAAACTCAAGGTACGGGTATAATCTAGGCTGCTGTGGTCGAAGCTGAAAAGTGTAAAGTTCCCTCTGAAGCTCAACCCACTGGAGGTCCTTTTGCCAAGGGCATCTCCTCAGGTCCCTCTCCTGAAACCAAGGGCTCTGCACAACCCAGTGTGAAAAGCACTGCCCAGACTGAGGATATGAGCTCCAGCTGCCCTTCTGCTTCTCTCTCTGCTCCTTTGGCTGGGAACCCCTGGCCCACCCCGAAACAACAGGCCACAGAAAATCACAGGCTTAGCCTTCTCTCAGTTTTGGGAGAGCTCCAAGCCTCCCACCAGCCTCTCTCCTACTGAGCTATTCTTCATGATAACTAGAAGAGCAGGAAAACCATTTGGCCAAAGTCTACTTGGGTGTGTGACTGCCAACTGTCCATGGGTCTAGGCCACCCTCCATCCAGTCTGTTACTTGTGGCAGTAGAAATGGGGTTATTCTTATAAGTGTGAACCTCATGTCTCCAAGTGGTTCATGGGCTGCAAGACTGAGACCATGACCTCTTTGGTCCTTGAAAATGAGAATGTTGGGGGTTGTGGCCATGAAACTCAAGAGAGATTGCTTGGAATAAAACTCCTGAGCTGGATAGCACAGTAATACCCATCAGCTGCCAGAACCCTTCTGTGATGAGGTCAGGCCCCAAAGCCTTTGTGAATCGCACATTTGATGCTGTTGGCAGTAACCAAACCCATGGACCAGACTTCTCACATCCAGAAAAAAGCATTTCAGATTTGGTTCTCAATTTCATGCCCTTTCTTTTCCAAGATACCAAAAGGCCCATGTGGACATGCAACATAAAAACAATCGAGTTTCAAAAATGATCCTAAAGATTACTTAAATTTTTTAAAAAAATATTCAAATTGCTGAAGTTACCAGAAAATTAAAGGGTTTCCTTCCCATGTGCATCTGATCGGTCCCCCCTATTTGTCTGGGGCACCCTTCCTTAGCACCCCTGCCTCTTTGACCCCCACAGCCTCTAAATGACAAGGTTCCCTGGGAAAGTCACTCCTGTCCTTCTGAGGTGAGCCAATCCTTGGCACTTCCCCAGCATGGATGTGAAGTTACTACGTACCACTTCAGTGGCCTGTCTGCTGAGCTGCCCTCTCCTGCCCAGCAAGGCGAGATGTCCCATTGGCAATGGAGGACATAGAGAAGGGACACTAGATATTTATTATTTAATATGTTTTAGTCAATGACTAATTAGTAGGTGCTGTTTTGCAGCTTGTCATTTATGTTATCTTACTAACTAAAGCTGCCTTTATTCACAAAAGGCTCCCTTCCTCCTCCCTCCCGCCCCTAGTCTGTCTGTCTGTCTGCCTCTATCTATCTCTATCTCTAATTCTGTCTCTGTCTCTGTATGTCAGCCCTACATCTTCCTTGTTTTCAGAGTAAAGCAGGGGTTTTGGACACCAGGAGAAAACTTCAGCTGGTCTCATCTACCAGCATGAAGTAGGTGCCTTTGGGACCTCTGGAGCCTCACTTTTCCTTATGCAAAGTGTCAGCCTCATCCATCCACTCAAATGCAAGAGTACTGGAATTCCTGATGGCCCTGTCCTGCCCAAACATAGAAATGCAATGGATGGAAACTTGGGGAGGAGGCAGAGTGCTGACTGCAGAGTGCTGCATGGAACTGTTTGGAACTGGGGCTCCCCACAGCCAACGTGACTGGGAGTCTTGATATGACGGTGACAGAAGGCAACAGGCTCCTTCCAAGGGAGCCAAGGGTCATGGGACCCAGCCAGGTAGGAGAGACTGAGAGATAGTTGTTATCCACGGTGAATTCAGGGACCTCAGAGTGGCTTTCTCAGAAAATCCACAGGATCTCTAAGTGGTTTTACAAACTATAGGCACCATCAGGCCAGTGTCACATCTTGTTTCTGTCCCAGACTCTGCTTCTGGCCAGCACTTCTCTGAGGCTGCTGAGGTCTGGGGGGCTTCCCTTTACCTTCCTTGCCCAGCTTTTAGGGCTCTGTACTTTCTGCAGTGTTATTTTCAGTGACTTCAGGAGCTCGGCCTTGGCAGGTTCCTGTATGCAATGGGAGCTGCAAACTCCAAGGCAAGTCCTCTCCTGACCCACTGACATTTCTGACTTTTTTTTCCATCCTATAAGAAGTGGAGAAATGGCAGAAGTGTCTTACTATGAGGACAACCCTCTTCTCCCAAGGCTTCCCTCCTCACTTGTGTCTACTAATTCTGGGAGCTGGGAAGTCACATCAGTATTTCTTTGTCTTCTCTGGTTTTGGATCAGAGAATAATTTTGCAGGTGTTGCATCTGACGAGAGAATTCCAAACAACACACAGCATGACTTGAGAAAAATAGATGTTTCTCAGGAAAATCATTGTTAGCACTTTTATTTTTAATACGTGCCTGACAATAACTTACTTGTTGGAGGCAATTGGTCAGGCATCCTTGAGCTCTGGCTGTCTGGGGATCCCTATCCCCAGAGCAACACTCTTTGGGAACCTTATCACTGTCTGTAGGGGCTGAAAGTGATGGGGTGGCCATTAAACAGATCCCCCAAATCTCTGGAAAGCTAAAAGGAGTGACTTGGGTGTCAGCTTATGGAGAGAAGGAAATATCCCTAAATGCTGGTTGTCTGTACATTTCCCACTCAGTCAATGACATTCAGGCAGAAAAGGATCTCAGAAGGTAGCCAGCATTTCAAAATCCCACTTCCCAAGTCATGTGCAAAGCCGTATGTCCCAAAGAGGAAGTGAGCGATTCCTCAAGGCCTCCTTGCTTTAAGAAGTATCCTTCTTCCTTGCATTGAAAAAAGCCTTTCTGGTGGGACTGAGAGTTCTCCTGGCTTTATTTCTCATTGTTGGTTTAACTTTTAAACTTCATGTAGAGTTTGAAGAGAATAAGGCAACACAACCCCTACCCTAGAAGGTTGGTTTATCACTACCCTAGAAATATGCCTGGATATATGAGGACTCTTCTTCCTTCTGATTCTTAGTTTGCAGCGTTATAAGGAGGGCATTGGCTGGAACTGATCTCTGCCAAGATAGTATAGAATAGACAAGAGGCGGTAACTTTCAGGTGTGAGGCATGAGGAAGGATGCTTTTTTACAACCAAGTTCACTGAGGATTTGGGACACTAACTCCCCAGCAGCGTTTCAAGGGTGGGAAGTACACTGGAAACTGCTGTCAGCAGGCTCAGTTTTGAGCTTGCAAAGAAGGCTTGCCAGATCAAAGGGCCACTCCATGGCAGGAGTCATGAGTGCTTAATCAGGTCCAGGACATGAACAAATGACTGAAGAAGCCATTGGTGCAAGACAAAGGAAGCCGTGGGAACTGCAGTCTTATTGGCATACGTGGGACCTATCAGGAAAGCACAGCTGCTACTCAGCTCCACCTGTCATGGCATTTGAGGATACAAGCCTATTGTTAGGGCACTTTCAATTTGGTAAGGAAAGCTAGAAAACCATATGTTTACAGAAAATATGACCTTTCAATGTTACCTATTTTTTTTAACAGGGTGAGGGAAAAAAAATCCCATAGTTCCACTTATGCATGCCCAGCAAACTCTGCTCTCTGGAGAGATGGCTTCAAGTGAGGTGAGGTCTTGCCCAGTGGAAGAGAGGGAAAGATCCAACACAAGGACTAGCAAAAGAATAGTTCTTGTTGGATTTTTAAAATAGAAATTTCTAACTAGTCATCCCCCTCCCAAGAGCCATTCCACGCAGGAGGCTGTCCTGTTAGCTCTCCTAGTCCCAAGACAGTGTGTGCTAAAGGGAACTAGGAGTACAGTCTGGAGGTCTGGGATGTCATCCCTCACACATCCAGAGGTCTTTATCTGCCTGGATCCTCATCTTCCAGGACTCCACCATGCCAGGCAGAAATGGCAAGGACAGGGTGCCGGACAAGGGAGTGCTGGGTGAAACAGCTGGACTCTCCAGATCTCAAGTCTCAGCAACCAATCTGCCACCTCTGGAAGCTTCTTCCAAAACCAAGCAGAGCTGTGCTTGTTCACAGGATGTTCTCTTTGCTTCTGCCTCAGTTACCTGACTTTGCCCATGAGTCAACCTCAGGCGCTACCTCACTGTGTCTGCTGAGAAGTTTACCTGGGGGGAGTGAAGGTGTCCATGTCTGCTGGAGCTAAATGTACAATCTATGCAATCTCTCTCTCCCTCTCTCCTCCTTTTCCCTCTCCTCCCTCTCTCTCCCTCATCTCCCTCCCTCCCTCTCTCCTTTCTTCCCTTCCTTCCTCTCTCCCTCCCTCCCTCTCTCTTCCTCTCTTACTCACTCCCTGTCTCTCTTCTCTTTTCCTCTATTCCCCCATCTCTTTCTCTAACTTAGAAGTATTATGTTTTTACCCTGCAAACAAGATACTGTATAGGACCCTCTGGAGACTGAGGAGGGCTTTCATGCACCACCCATGCACCCATGTCTACCCCTCTCGTTGTCTTTGGTTCAGCTCTTGCCAAGCCCTGTGCAGGGAGAAAGTGGCCTCTCTTCTCTCCCTGCTTGGCTGAAAATTCTCCAACTGCCTCTGCCTGGAGGCACCACTGGGAAGTAGGTGCCACACCTTGTTATACTGTCCTGATACTGTCTTCTCCTTTCTGCATTTTCCTCCAACTTGCTTCTCCTACCCCCACCCTCCAAAAAAGCCTTAGGTTTCTCCTCTTTGAAATGTGGCCTTAAAATTATTTTGGAAAGCTGATGTCTTCTCCCTCTGATTTTCACCCCTATCCAGAAGAAAAGAGCATCTTGAAGCTTTTTGTGATAGCCCCCTGAGTCAGAGGCTGCCAATCTGTAGTTCGCAGATGTGATAGAAATTCCTTGCAAATGTCATCTTTAAGAAAAATGTTCTTCTGTTTTTCCTATGGGCAAAATGGAGGCTCGAGAGCTCACATGAACCTTAGCAGACTCCTGAAGCACTCTCTTAAAGAGTATTGCTGTGAGGGGCTGGCTTAATTACCAGCAGGGTGCTCACCATCTTGGCTTTCCAAACCTCCCCTTCCCCCAAGACCGGGTGATTTCATGTACTTCATCAAGGTTAAGTCAGGAGAGTTTCTCAATTTATCTCTTTGTCCTTCCTGCCTGGAAAGTAATAGCATTAAATATTCCCAGCGGATGGGTCGAATTCTCAAAGGAATCATCCCCTCCCTGCCTTCAGACTCCATCCTTGATCTTCCATCATTCTAGCACTGATGGAGGCCAAAGACAACCCCAGGGTTTTCATAGGAAATTCACTGGAATGGAGCGCAATCATCTTTGTAGTCTTTCTGTCTTCTTTTTTTAATTATTATGTTGTCAATAGCATTTGTTTTAGAGGCCTCATGATAAATTATTACTGTCTCCCTCATGGTTTTCAAAGACATGCGGTGATATAGTTTTTAAAAATAACTATTTTGTTATAGATCATAATATGCATAAAACTGTACAGAAATATTTTGTAATGTATTGATTTTAAAAAAGAGAATCTGTAAATAAAGTTTTAAAAAAGAGAAAGTTCACATGGCACACACTGAAAGATGTAGATATTTTGCTATTTATTTAAAGGAGTACTTTAAGAGAGATCGAACTATCTGAAGTTGATCAATAATCAAAGTTCTAATCATCTGAGTGCTTTTCCTCAAGGTAGAATGTGATTCTCAGAAACGACTGCATTACCTGCCCATTTTTGCACCCTTTCTGTCTTCATTTAGCAGAACAACAACAATACAACGACAACAAAATTGTGCCTTAGCTGTATTTTTTTGTCTAGGGAAGTTTGTTTCTGTCTGACAAAGCAAAATTTTTTGCAGAAAAGTGGATGTATTAAATACTGTATCATACCAAAAACACTGCAGGTGTATATAGATGCTTTCTGTCATACTGTGTTTTCAGATGCAGAATTTTAAAATAAAAAATGTCTTTATGGAACACTGTGGTTTTGGTTTTGGTTTTGGTTCTGGGGGTGGGGGTGGTTACTGGGAATTGAATCCAAGGTCTTACACTAAGTACTCTACTGCTGAGCTCTATTGTCAGTGATCTTCTTCCCTCTGATATTGGGGATAGAACCCACAGCCTTCACAATGAACTATAACCTCATACCCCCTTTTTTATTTTGAGACAAGCTGTCACTAGGTTGTCCAGGCAGGCCTCGAGCTTGTGATCTTCCCTTCTCAGCTTCCCAGGTAGGAGCCACTATGCCTATTTTGATTATTGGTTTTAAACAAATCACAAATATTCCTTGGAAAACACTTCCCAAAATCAAGGTCTCAGTAATGCCAGCTGAAAAAAAAAATTGGATTGGCAGTAAAGAAAGGTAGAGGTGGAATAAGCATTGGATAGACACTGTTGGCTACAGAATCTAAAATCGATTGTGCAAAACTCCAAGATTTGTGAGAAATACAAAGAAGACAAGTAAAATTGCTCTATGCCAAAATTATCTGCTCATGCCAAACAATTTAAAACAGATTGGGCAGAAAATTTATAGCACCAACTTCATAGAATGGAAAGATAAATCCTGTAAGGCAAGGTGGGCCAGGAATGGAGATATGGCATAATTAGACAAAATTCATTATGAAACATTGTTGTATGGCTTCTTTTGAAGCAGTATTGTATATCTTCACACAATCTCATGTTCTTTTCCATCATCTACCCCATAACAGGCTCAATGACTATATGATTTGTATCCTAGGTGAGATACTCTTCACAGTGGATACCAACTGGATGAGTGTGAGATCACAGAGATCAATTGTGCCTTTCCTGGGAAAACCTGGTCACATGGTGGTACTCCCTCGTAAAAGCTACCACCTTCCTAGAGGGTATTCCCATGGTTGCAACAAAAATACATGATTTTAAATCTTTATTACTAGGATAGATAGCAGAGATGAACTGCCTTCTAAAGTAGAACAGTTGTTTTGCTTTCTTTTGTTTTGTTTGTTTTGTTTTGTAACAGTATTGGGGATTGAACTCAGGGTGTTCTCACTGAATTATATCCCCTGCCTATCTTTTTTTTTTTTAAAGAGAGAAAAAAAAAATAAAGAAAAAAAAAAATACAAGAAAAACAAGAAACAGACAAATAACAATAACAAAAAAAAAACAATATAGGCTTTCAAAACAAGGTGGTAAGAACTTAACAAAAGTTATTATTTTGCACAGTTATCTTCAAAAGAGTACTCAGATTACCAGATATAGACCTGCAAAATTGATCTAATCTTATGAGTGTTAACTGTTTTGTTCCATGAATAGAATTAGTAGTACAATCATCTTAGCTATCTTAAGTGTATATATACAAATTTATATCTTTTTCTTTTCCATCCCTTCTTTTCTTCTTTTCCCTGAGTTATTTTTCCCCTTTGAGCAGTTTCTTACCCTTTTGCATTTATTGAAGATTTTGGATCTTATTTCCTCTTTCAGTTTCTTACACTAGGGAGACAATATGGTATTTACACATGTGAGTTTGATTTATTTCACTTATGAATATGGTCTCAAGTCACATCCATTTACCTCTAAAAGCCTCAATGTGATCCTTCTTTATAGCTGAGTAGTACTCCATTCCTATCTTTTATTTTTGAGACGTCTCACTAGGCAATGAGTTGCCCAAGGTAGGCTCAAGCAGAACAGTTTATTAATAATCAGTTGGCTGTTCATCTAGCAAGTCTGTTTCCTCTTCTCCACATAGCTAAACTATAGTTCCTAGGCTGCCTTGCTCTTACATATGGCCATATGACTGACCTCCAGTCAAAGAGATAGAGCTGGAATGGATGTAAGTCATCTATAATCCTATATTATGACCAGAGCCTCTTCTCTTTCAATCGTTTCCAACTTGGCACTTCATATATTTTTAAATTATCTTGATTTTGTGCACCATTTACATGAGTGCTTATTCTACCACTCACTGTGGAAACAAAAAGCGACAACAACATAAAAGAGGGCCAATCCACAAAGCAGAAGGCGCCTGGGCCACTGAATAACCACAAGAAAGGCCACAAGAGTCATTCTTTTGATAATGACATACAAAGAAATAAAGGCTCATTTTGTTACACCACTAAGAATTAATCTGTTCTAGTAGATGTTTTACCTAAACAAATCCATCTAGAAATGTAAATGCTGATGTTCCTTTGGAAAAATCTAAATTTCTGTCCCTTTGTTCCATTAGTAAAGCTGCAAGCAACCAGGTGGGTGAAGTGACTTGCCTGAAACCACTTATGTTCGTCATGCTCAAGGCTAGAACCAATGTGTTATCTTCTCCAATGAGACCTTCATGAATCACTGGGAGAGCAAGTTCCTCCATCCTTGGTTTGCTCACTGTGATGTTTATTTGTGGCTTTGGAAGGTCATGGTCACAGATTGAGAGCAGCTATCTGGCTGAGGTATGAAGATGTCTTTAATGCAGGCTAACAGGCAAAGAATGGCACTGAGATCTAACTAAGATTTTAGCAAATAGGCTGGCAAACTTCTCTTTAGACAGGCAGAGAGCAGCTGAGTGGAGAGCCATACCAGCTGAAGGTTCCTTGAGCTTGGCATGGGAGAGAAGGACTCCAAAACTGGGATGACAAGTGAACTCAAAATTGGTTTGCCAAACCGCTTTTCCATCTTGACCTCCTTGCCAACTTCACTTACCTCTGCCTAAAGGTAAGTCCTTAAAAATAAGTTTGGGTGAAAGGCAAAAAATGAACTTCTAAAATCTCTGTAGGTGTCAGAGTCCTAGCCATCTCCTTTACTACATGTGCCAGTACCACCTGTGCTTAGTACAGTGAGCCCAGGGGATGGGCACTCTTATTTGGTGAATGAACAAGTACATGAGGCCATATTTCTTAATTATTCAATACAGGCATGGGACCATTTGTCTAAAATGCTGTCTTTACATTCATCATTTGATTAATAATGTTAGCCAAAACACAGGTTATTGGAAAGTAAACTTTAATTTTTTACCTCCAATAATGAAATAAAATATAAAGTTGTTTCATTATTTAATTGAAGCATTGGTTGGAATTTCTTATTGCATTGAAGTGTTGGTTAGAATTTCTTTCCTACTTATTCTCTTGACTTTTGAGATTCCCTCAAATTTAGACATGTAGTACAGAGTCTGATTACCACTCAACATGTAAGAAATAGCAGAAGTTGGTTTAATTTCATCAAACTAATAGTTGTCTTTTTTTATTTCAAGTGAAACCCGTTTTAAAACAAAATTGTACTCTCAGACCCCAATATATAAAAGAGACCTTTAAGAATTGGGAATTGAAAAGGCTTCCCCTATTGCAATGGTAGCCTGTAGTTACCTTAGCAGGGCTGTCCTTCCCACTGGCCAGCCTCCTTGGTGTCCCCAGTGGACATTTAGTTAGATACACCTCTGGAGGAAGCAGGTAGGTTTTTTGTAAAGTTGCCTTGGTCACTTGCCTCCAGGGTACTGAAAGTTAAATTCAAGTTCTGTTTCCCAAGTCATACTGACCCAAGAATACTTAAATCCTCACCTTGTCTTGGAAAATCAGCAGGGTAGAACTTCAGAGCTGGGGCTAAAAGGAGATAAAGTTACCCCAAGTTCAAATTTAGGGGCCATTTGATATTATGCATTCAGATTTAGCTTATCTGTTACAGTGCTTTTTCTGAAATCTCATGTGCCCCAACCCTGAGAGGAAGTACTGGCCTGAGAACAAAGCCCCTTGGTTTTCCCTAGCTCTGGCTTTGCATCGATTTGTTGTATGATCACAACAATACTCTTGCTTGTGATAAGTCTCAGTCTCATCAACTGTCAAACAAATAAAAAAAGGTAGTTGGGGAAGGGTTAATAAATATGATCAGGAAGCAGTATGCTTATCTACCATTACACAAAGCAAATATAATTAGTATGTATCACAAACATATATTAATGAAAAAAAGAAAAGAGATCTCAGTGACCACTGAGTTCCCTCAAGTCCTGACACATAGATGCACTGTACAATTCCCATCCAGCACTGATGCAGAATGTATAAGGAGCCAGAAAGCAATGTCACAAGAGGCTCACAATACTACTTTACCCCAATCCTCTCTACAGTAACAATAGCTCAACTCACAGATATTTAATCAGAAGGTGAAGGCATTAAATCATGGACTATGGAAAATAGCAGAATTAAATGCGAAGTACAGTACAAGAGTCATGTCAGCCCCAGGGTAGACTCAAGAACTGGAACTGCAGGCTCAATATTCATAGGCCCCTTTGCCTCCATTTTTGCTATATTCCTAGCTTAACACATAAAATGGTGTGTCACTGTTTGATGAATAAATAAATGAGTGAATGAACAAACAAATGGACTGCTACCACATCTGTAATTTTTTAATGGCGTTCTATTTTTTTCTCCATATCCATTCTGGTTTTGACTTGAGGTCTTCCTTATGTTCCTATTTATAACAAAGAGGCACCACCTTACCTTTTAAATATGAAGATTTCCTTGAAATGCCCTAAAAGAGGGAAATATAATATTCTCCACATCTTTGGAGGCCTTTGGAGAGCGTCAAGTTTACCTACAATGCTAGGTCCCACGCCCACTGAACTGATTCATTTTACAGATCACTCTTCTTTTCACTGTGTTCTTCTCCCCCTCCTTTCCTCACTATGTTACCTCTCCCTAATAATTACCCCAACCACAGTATTTCTTGAAAATACTATTGCAGAGCCATGTAGACAGCAGATTTTACTAAAGCTTGTGGGCAAAGGATTGCATGACAGCATTTTAAATGATTTAGAATTTAGTATTAGACACAGTTTCCAGACGTGCTTTCATCTCCCTCTCTTCATTCTCTGATCATGTCTCTCCTGCTAGATACTTTCCTCTACCCTGAAAAAATACCATTATCTCTTTTCATCTCTCTGCCTCTGTGCAGAGCAATCCCTCAGAGCTTCACATTCCTCACCTAAGGAAATCCAAGGAACTAAAATCTCTCCTGAATTCTGAACTTATGAAGAGTGCTCTTAGGAGAAGCTCAGGTGCCAGCTATGATAGCAATTACTGCAAAATATCTCCCCCCTTGGTTATTTGATTTAGCACAATCCTAGCTTACCAAGTGGTGTCTGAGCACTTTAGCTGTATGCCTTAGATAATACTTTTTACTTTTTGGTTAAATATTTGTGTGCTTCTTCACCACAATAAGAATTATTTCAGCATCTCCAGGCTCATTCCTATTTTATCATGAGCACCTGTTCATTCAACCAAGGTGGTTGATGGGCCGGTAGGTTCCAAGTGTTCACAAATGAACTTGAGTAAACTCCAACAGTGAGAATAGTTTAGAACTCATAATATTTTCATTCTATGGTTGAGTTCAATGAAAGAACAGCCCTTCCTTCAAGTTTTTATTTTCCAACTTTGACTATTCTTCAGCAGAGAGTGACATTGACTTGTCATCAAAGGGCCTAGGGTTTATGCATCTAATAAAAACTGGAGATGGGTACAGAAGCATTCAGGGACATTAGAGACATGGAGGCCTAACCACCCTCTACCTTAAGGTTAGATCTTTGTCCAGAAGCATTGTTGCTCCATCCCTTAAGTTCTTTCCCATTATAATGAGCATTAGTACTAACCACGATATTGGTGATATAAATTTGAAGAGTACTAACCAACTAACATGAATTGTTTGATCCCTCCATCTATTGTTTGTGTGACTTTAGTCACTATTTTCTGTGGTATAATTTTTCCACTTCTTAAAAGGGGTGGTCTTATCTGCTGTACCTATCAGTGAAGGGTTCAAGTAAGATTAAACCAGCCACTCTCGACCATGGCCAGGTAATAGGATCATCTAGCAGAGATCTGAAAATTCTGATGCCCAAGCCACACCCTAGAAAAACCAACTCACAATCTCTGGAAATGGAACTTGGGAATCAGTAATTCCTAAAACTTCCACGTGATTCCAATGTGCAGATAAGGCTGAGAAACCCTGGCTTAAATGGATATAAAGCCTCAAATGCTGGGGATTATCACCATTGCCCCATGCCTACATTGGTCCTTCATATGGTAGGAAGAATATGCCCATCTTGAGATCATAATTTTCAGAAATACATACAACGGTGCCCCATATTATTCAAATCAGAGCCATAGGATCAAAGGGACATCCACAATATTCATGGACAAGGTCTCAGTGTTCTATATTAACTCAATTTTCTTTAAAATATGAAGCTTAGAATCTATTATATACCCCAAGAACTAGGAGGATTAAGACAAATATGTCCTTTGTCTCTTTCCCCTGCCACCAGCAAAAGTGGCATTCCAACTATCCCAGACAGCCTGGGCATCATGAGTTCTGTGGATAGGGATATGGACTCCATTGCCTACCACCATCCTTCCCTTTTTATCACATTCTCGTAGGCAGTTTATCCAACTTCCCCTTTGCCCTTGCTTATCCCGTATAACCCCTTTACACACCTCTCACCTCTACACTCTAGAGACTGAGAATGTCCTGCCTGTTTAGAAGCACTCCTATATTCACAAACTCTTCATTGACTCTCATTAACTGACATCTCATTCAATCTTAACTGGTCAAGGATCATTGGCTCAGCATGCACAGATCTGTCCATGGCTGGGTTGGTACTGCCTCCTGGCTAGCCTAGAGCTATCTTGCTGGATGCCATTAGATTTTCAGCCAGGTTAGAAAACTTGTCTGGGAATGGAACCATGTCTTCTAGACCTTCCCTACTCAAGGGCACAGCATCAGCATAAAAGCTTTTGATAAAATAGAAACTCATCCTTCTTTCCAGACCTGTTAAACTGGAACTCTCATTTTAATGAGATAACAGTGATTTGCATGCTTGCACATCACAGTTTGAGAAGCACTGACCTGTAACTTTGGGTGTCTAGAGAGGTCATTGATTGACCACAACAGCAAGCACCCTATAAGAAAATTCGCTAGAATTTTGGAACATTACTGTGGGTACTTCCCCTTAGTGAGAGCTGGATTACCAATACATAGAACATGCTACAAGTGACAGTGTACTAGAACATAAAATGTATTACAGTTTTCTACTTGCTTCCTCTTGGATCACTCACTCTGGGGACTCTGGCTGCCATGCGATAAGGATGATCAGGCAGCCCTGTGGAGGAGTCCATGAGGAAAAGAATTGAGGCCTTCTGCCAATAGCCACATGAATGCAGCATCTTGAAAGTAGACCCTCCAGGCTTTCAGATGATGGAGGTTGCATCCAACAGTATGATTATGACTCACAAGACATGCTGGTCTGGAAACACTCACCCAAGCCTCTCCTTACTTGTTGACCTACAGCAAATGGGAGATCACTTTTGCTGTTTTCAGCTACTACATTTGGTATCATTTGTTAAGCAGTAATAGAGAGTGATATACATATCTCACACATCCTAAAGGCAGAGGGAAACTCTCACAAAGGAAGTAGCTAAGATCTGAAGGATTAGCGGGAGTAAGACAGAGCAAATGCCTGCCTGGGAACATAGGATGATTTGTAGAAACTACAAGAGATTCAGACAATGAAGGGGAGTATTGTAATAGGTGAAACTGACATGATTAGCGGGCTCTCAGTGAAACAGAACTTCAGGGGCTATAGGGTGGAGCCGCAAATGTCTTGAGGATCACACAGAACTTTCATCAACACAAAAGGGACATGGTCATATCCATGTTTTGTAATACTTATTCTGGAATCTTGGAAAGAGCAGGCTAGAGAGGAGAAAAGAAGCAGAGAGACCAGAGCCCAGGGGACAATTATGGAAAGCTGGACTATGGTGGAGCTTCTAGAATTGTGATGTGCTTAGGTAATATTTGAAGATGTGACTGCACAACTGGTGGCACCTCCGCTGGGTCCACGTGTGCGCATTTACTCTCATGATTTCCTGACTGGCTCTGAGCATGTGACACTAGCTGGGATTTATAGGTAGAATATAAAAGCATAAAAGAGTGGTTTTGTATCGGGACACTGACCAGCCCCTATAGTTTCCAAAAAACCAAACCTGTAAAGCAATGGAGACCTGGATCTTGGAGGAAGCGCCAAAGAAAACTTGGCCCATGAGGCTGCATTTGTAAGGTACAGACAATAAAGGCTCTTTCTGTGCTCCCTGACTTTCAAAAAATGATCTTATTTTCTGTCCAGAATAGGTAAAAATAGAGAAAAAAGTAGATTAGCAGTTGTCTAGACTGGAGGTAGAGGTTGACGGGTAAGAGGATGATATCTAAACATTATGAAGTTTCTTTTGTGGGTGACGAAAGTATCCTACACTTGACCATGATGATGATTGTAGAATTCCACAAATATACCAAAACCACTCAATTGTACACTATAAATGCATGAATTCTATGGCATTTGATTATATCTCAATAAAGCTATATAAGAGCCCAATTTTGAATAAAAATTAGCTGCTATGGAGAACAGAATGAAAATTTCTCTAAAAGCTAACAACAGAGCTACCATATGATCCAGCAATCCCACTACAGGGTGTATATCCACAGGAAATGAAATCTATACATCAAAGAGACAGCTGCACTCCTGCGTTCACTGAAGCCTATCCACAATAGCCAAGAAATGGAAACAAACTGAAGTCTCATCAACTGATCACTGGAGGAAGAAAATTTGGTGCAAATGAAATACTATTAAGTCGTTAAAAAGTATGAAATTCTGTCATTCACAAGGGCATAGATGAAACTAGAGATCATCATGCAAAGTGAAATAAGTCAGGTATGGAAGGACAAGTACCACTCATATTTGAGGTCCAAAAGAGTTAACATCATAAAAGTTGAGGAAAGAACTGTGGTTACCAGAGCCTGGTGAAAATCAGAAGTGGTGAGGAATGGGGATAGGTAGTTCAATGGGTTAGATAGGAGCAAGTAGCTCTGGTGAGCTATTGCACTGTACGGTGGCTACAGATAACAATAACCTACTCATGTTTCAAAAAGCTAGAAGAGAATTTGAAAATGTTTGCCATAAAAATGACAAACATATGAGGAGATAGATATGTATAACCTAATGTACGCATCTGCCAAATATTACACAGTACTTCATTAACACTTGCAACTTTTATGTTTTTAATATATTGATCAGAAAGTAAATTAAAATGAAAAAGCCCAACTTTTTCATATTTATTGGAACATTTAGGAATGTCACATAAAGATGCTACTTGACAAGATATAGCATCTTTATTTGATTATTGTTCACTAACTTCAAGTAAAATGTAAGTTTTCTAAAAACAGTACTGTCCTACTTTATTCACAGCTGATTGTCTGGAACCCAAAATGACCCTGGTGTTACATGAATGAATGAATGAATATTATCTTGACCAAGTCATCTGAAGCAAATCATCTCCTCATTCTAGAAGTAGAAATACCCTTCCTTCGTTCAAAGGTCTGTGGGAGTGATGTTGGCTTCCACGGGAGGAGCTGAAAGAAGTGGTTACAAGTGTCCTCTGACACTGGCTTCCATGCAGAATCCTAATTTCCAGCAGTTCTGGGATCCAACCATCACACATGTGGGCTCCTCATCCTTTTGATGCTACCTTTTTTACATGACTTGAGTCAGTTCCAATTAACACTCATTAATGCAATTTTCATGAAATTGGACAAGCAAACGCAGAAGTTCACAGAGCAGAACAAATTGTTGGAAACCAGAATGAAATACCTCCTCTGCATCTTAGCTTGCTGAGAAGTGAAGGGCCCTTCCAGTGGAAATTGGAAAACAGGTAGCTGTCCAAGGTCACCTTCGGTACAGGCTACTATGTTAGTACCAGAGGCTTGCAAGATGGGAGGCCATGAAATCACAGGCCCTCTCAAACTTGTGAGGACCAGAACCCAGGGAGTGAATCAGACCTCCTCTCTTGGCTGTGTGCTTCCTGATGTCTCTCCAGGAGCCACTGCCTCTTATCCAGCCCTGAGATCTGACTAGAGATGCAATCTTCCACTGGTGGGGGGGAATGTAAAGGCAAAGTATTGCTTGGCTTACTTATGAGTCTAAGTTAGTGAAAGAGTATTTCTGAGAATTGTAAAGTCAGTCCCAAGTCTAAATTATAATTTTACCAGTATTCTCTGACCTTATGCTTATTAGTTAATGTCCCCCAAGCCTGAGTTTCCTCATCTGCAAATTAAGCAGCATCTACAAATTAATTTTTTGTGTTAAGGTAATGCATACAAAGCATTTCTCACAGTGTGTGACAAAAAATGTGCTCTCAATAAATGCTAGCTATAAAAGAAACAATTCAGCCAGTAATTCCAGATACTGGGGAGATGAAGGCAGGAGGATTAAAGGTTCAAGGGCAGCCTGGGAAACTTAACAAGATCTTGTCTCATAAAATTAAAAGGAATAGAGATATAGTTCAGTATGAGGCTCTGTGTTCAACCAACAGAGAGAGAAAGAGACAGAACATTGAAATAGTTTAAGCTTCATCTATAAGTTTTGATTTTTTTTAATTACACCATGTTCTACTGATAAGTAACCATCCTGGTCCTTCACTTTCCTGTTCTAATCCCTCCTGAAAGGAGGATGCTTAGATGATACAATTTGTATTAAATCCATAATGCATGCATCATTCATTCAGTAGAGCTTTAGTGAGTAGCTACTACACACCTAAACTTGAGCTAGATGTTGGGTAGAGGTAATTCAAGAAATAAAGGCTCTGTATCTACCTTCAAGGGATTTGCGATAGGTAATACAGAATGAATGCACTGTACAAACCAGAAGGTCTAAGATAAGTTAAGTAATACAGTTTCCCCATGTTTTGACCTTCCCTCATGTCTCCTGAAGTATAGATTTCCTAGTCTGCCTTATCCTTAATCTGTTTCTTGTGCTTACAGAAAAGTTCATGTTTGCCTCTTCCACCAATCATGTGGGTTTTATAATTACAGACTGACTGATATGCTCTTAGTTTAGTTCCACAATTAATATGTATTGAGCACCTGCTATATGCTAGGCACTAAGTACTGCATTCAAAATGGTAACAAAACAGACTTGGTCTCATTCCTTGTGGAACTTAAAATAAGGCATAGGAGACAGATGTTAATGTAATACATACATAAATAAATATAAAGTTGCAACTAGAAAGCAGAAAAAGAGAAGACATTATTCTGTAAGGTTGTAAAATAAGAGGATGGGAACTAGTCAGAGAAGTTTCCATGAGGAAAGGATTCTGAATCTGAGACTTGATATATGATGAAAGTTTAATTGGATTGGAGCAAAGGAAGAACAGTAGTACTTGCACAGGCCCTGCACACAGGAAGCATATAAAGGACAAGCTACTGGACCATAGCCATGAGAGACTGTTATAGATAGCATCAGTAGTAAATAGGAGCCAGACTGTGGCAAACATTGAGACCAAGTTATTATTCTTATCTTCAGAACAACGAGTCATCAGAGAAGACACATCTTAGCAGAGACGTGACGGAGTGTACAGATTTAACACAAAGGAATACTGGTTGATGTTGAAGTTGGGGAGAAGAGCAGCTCGTGGCCACCCACATAACACAGGACAGGAGTTTGAAATTTAGGTCTAAGTTTGATAAGAAGACTTTGATCTCACTATAGATAGAATGGTTGGAAGAGAACAAGGGACAGGGTGAGGTAAACAGCCTTAAAATGTTGCCATAACCCAGAAAAGACATGGTGCTAGCTTAGCTGGGATAGGAAAAGAGTTCCCAGACAACCTGAACATAAGAATGGATGCATGCAGGGAGGAAGGAGCCGGGCAAGCTACATCGCCTAGCTGATATTCAGAAACTGACCCTGGAAAATGTGGACTTTGAAACGGGCCTTTAGACCAAGATACCTTCTCTGGCTTCGTCATGATCCCCTATCAGGCATGCTGCTTTTCCTAGGTATCAAGTCACCTGGCTTATATCAACTGAATTCCTTAGAAAGAAAATCTCATCACTATGGACTGAATCATGGATTGAACTTTGTAACTGCCTGTAAAATCAGGACAGGATTCCCAAGACATCAAGCCTGGTCTTTCATTTTGAGTTAGTGAAAAGTTCTCTATAGTAACTACTACTTCTGGAAGCCTTGTAAATGTTTGTTGAATGAGTCACGTTTCTCCAAGGTGATGAAAGGCATTCCTGTAGAGCAAGATTCTACTTCCAATTTCAAAAAGTCCTCAAGTTCCTCCTTTCCAACACAACATATTTCTAGGAAACAAATGTCTGAAAATGATGAAACTAAAATGCTAAAATTAAACTTCTAGATTGATTTCCTTTCTTGAGAAATACGGTAGATTAATTTCCCTTTCAGTGGGAGGTGTTCCTATAAACTCGTGATTCTGATCTGGAGACAGTTTTGCCCTGCAGATGACACCTGGAAATGTCTAGTGATACGTTTGGTTGTCACAGGTTGGAGGTGTTTCAAGAAACTAGGGGGTAGAAGTCAAAGATACTGTTCATAGGTCAGCTCTTTCCCCAAACACATATGCACATGTGCACGCACACACATACATATGCATACTCGCATATAAAGGCGTATATGGGCAAACAGGCTTTAGGGCTGAGGTTAAGAAACTCTGCTATGAAACTTATGTACTCTTGCCTCTACTATGACACTTGCTACACTGAATTAGGGATCATGCTTCTCTTATCCACCTTCAGAAAATTTCAAATGGATGGAGGAATGGATGGATGGATGGAAGGATAGATGGATGAAAAGATAAGTGACAATTAGTCATTGAATTATTAAGAAAATGAGTAAATCAATGGAGGAATGACAAAAAGCATTTACAAGTTAACGTATAAAAATGCATTTAGCATTTCATGTACTTAACATTTCAACTTCTATTTTAGGTAGTATGTTTAAGTTTTTACTTGGAATTGTGGCTTGTATCTTGCTCAGTGATCATGTTTCCAAGATCTCCTTGATCCTCTCAATATCACCAGCTTCTCTATCTTTTTCCATAGGACTGTTATATCTATTGACAAGAATTTTTATCTGTTCTATTTACTTTTGTGCCTTCAGCACCAGGGACAGTGCCTAACCCACAAGAAACGTTAATCCTTAGATAAGCATTTGTTAAATTAATGATATGCCTTTATGCTCTCAGCAAACCAATGAGAAAGGTCCTATATTTGTTCTTGCATGATGAAATGAAACTGAAGGCCAGACACCAAATTTGTTCAAGGACATGGAACGAGTATGTGGTAGAAGCAGAATTCCTACTGACCCTAAAGGACACTCTTGCCTGTCAAACAGTATTGCCTCTTTTGTTATAACAAATGAATGCAGGTCAGTTCCTTTGAAGGCTTTAATCTGGTTCCAGTTGAAGTTTTAAAGTCAGAACAGAGCTGGTCCTTAACTCATCTCCCCACTTCTCAATTCCCTTTCCTTCCCAGGTGAAATATGATTGAGCAAGGATTGAAAAGGAATGAATCTCCCAGCCTAGCTCTCTTAGAGGCAGGCTAGGCTCAGAGGAATGTGCTCAAGGAGTGATGGACTTGACTTTCTTTGTTTCAGCTTACAAACTTCAATTGGTTGCTAAGAAACTGTACAAAGGGAGGCCCATTAGAAGCCCTCAGAACCCACACGCAGTTATATAATAACAGGGCCTTCCTTTATAGAAATGCAAATAGTGCAAGTGCAAGCCCTGTGTGCAATCTGTGCTGAATGTGATAAGGGGATTTCTTCTTGGGCCCCCAAGAAATCCTGTCTTGTGGGGGATGGGCTTTGGAAAAGCCAAATGGTTTGGAGGATTCTTAGTTCAATGCCACTTCCAAAGGATTTAAATATTCATTAAAATGCAACCCAATCCCCACTCCACAATAACCAGATTTTACACAATCACTACCCAGACTAATTAATTCAATGAGCCTGTTGTGTTATTTTCAATGTTGCTTTTCTGGCATTTCCAATCACTAAGCAGGGAGAGCATTTACTTTATGGTCCCAAATGTTATGAAAGTATGACATCCTTTAAGCAAATTGACTAAGTACTTCTTACTCTTGGAATTTGCCAGCCTGTGCTTACAAAACCTAACACAAGCAAGGGGACCACTAAGGTGAGCTAAGTAGCTCCTGGGAAGCTTCATGTATTCCAAACCAGTTTTCAATGAAATCTTCCGATTTGGAAAAAAACATAGTTTTCTGATCAGTTCAGAAAGGAAGGTTGTCTGATTCCATTCTAAAGGACAAAAGACATGTAACCAATATGACTAATGCATGGCTACATAAACCATGTAACTCAAGGTGCCTAGGAGTCAACATATTTTATCCCACACATGTTTACAGAGTGCATGCTGCATGCTGAAGTGTGTGCAAGGAGATAAGGTTGTAACAATGAGCCAGAGACATCTTCATTGAGTAAGATCCTGAAGAAGGGCCTCTGAAGTTGAAAGACCATGGGTACAAAGTATGGAGCGAAGAATGAGTTTGGCTTTTTGGAGGAACAGTGTAGAAAGGGCACGGTAAACAGGAGATGGGGTTTATGTTAAGACTATAGATGTAGGCAGGAGTCTGGTTATGTAGAACCACGTAATGTGAGCACAAGTTTAAATTCTGAAGCATGAGGAAACATTAAAAATTTGAAGAGGGTGATACGAGTCAAATTTTTAAAATGACTCTGGCTGTTGTAAAGAGAACGAATGTTAAGGACTCCTGAGTCAAAAAAGATCAATTAGGGTGTCATTGTCACAGTCAAGGTCATGGGAAGTGGGAGATGAAAGTGGGTGGTGGAGATGAAGAAATGAAAATAGACTCATTTTTCATGAATTTGAGGTGGTACTTACTGAATTTACCAATGGATTAGATGCACAAAGCATGAAAGGAAGAGTTCTAATTTTTGGCTAGAGTAAGCTTTTCTGGGATGCTTAAGAGACCAAGAATTGGGTG
This sequence comes from Dasyprocta punctata, assembly GCA_004363535.1. Classification (NCBI taxonomy): domain Eukaryota; kingdom Metazoa; phylum Chordata; class Mammalia; order Rodentia; family Dasyproctidae; genus Dasyprocta; species Dasyprocta punctata. Next base: position 28,229 of record RJWM01012975.1, on the reverse strand, counting down.
AAGATTTCTGGTTCATGATAATCTGAAGCTAGAAGAAATGGTTTATTGAGGATTTGCTAAGAGCACTATATACCTGGATCTCATTTATTTCTCACATCAAATCTAAAAAGCAGGATACCATTATTGTTTCTAGTTTCCAGGTAAAAGAAAACATCAGAGATGGTTCAGTTTGTGATTTTTGCATAAGTGATGAAGCTGTGATTCAAGAATATGCATGAAGACATATTTTGACATCAAATCCTAAAGGAAACAAAAGAATTTCATGAAAACTAAAAGCCAGCCCCATTTTCCTCAAATTCAGAATTTTTACTTGGAAATGATGCATTGCTTTAATAAATGCTTAAGGAGATAGAATATATCATAGAGAACTATCACAAGACCACATATTCTTTGAGGAAGGAAGAGAAAGATGAATTTCTATAATTTTACCTTCCTTTCTAACTGAAAAGAAGAAAATTTAGGCCAAAGTCTTGAATGATGAATTAGAACTTCAGAAGATAAGATGGCTCAAGAAAAGGGTTTGGACTGAGGAATCCAGTTTCCTTCTAGATGGTTCTAGAGTCAAGAGACTGAAAGAGAGATTTTTTCCAAGAATATTAAATTCTCAACTTGAGTCAACTTTTTTCCTGTTGAAATCCCAAGCTCTGTCAAAATTCTCCAGGCTCTAAAGTAGACAGAACATTGCTGTGAGAAATTCTTCCATAGGCACGTGGTATAGAATAAAGATCCAATGTCCCGGAATGTCTATCTTGCTCAGATGGGACCACCTGTTGCAAACCCAACTGAAGATATCACCTTACGAGTAGCTGGCTTTAGCCCAAATGAGCCCCATGTACCCAGCCTTTGGTGACAGGACCATCATTTCTCCCAGGGGCTATGTATGCTTTTCCTTACCATCTGGCAAGGAATTATTTTATTAGCAGAAATGCAAGGAAGACTGTTCTCAGGGAGGAGAAAGAGAGTGTCCACTGTGGTCTAAGGAAAAGAAAAAGTTGAATGTTTAGTCTGAAACAAATCCTATTAACAAAAACATGAATCCGTGCAAAGATTCTGTTCAATGATTCTCAGGACAGATGCCATGTGACAGGACAGATGTGTCAAATCTGTCAGGTAAGATGAGAAAAAATTGATTCACTTTCAGTTTTCTAATTGTGGGATCAGCACCAACTACTTTTCTTGCTTTCAGCTTCAATAAGAAAGGAACTGAAGCCAACCCAGAAGTGTTACTGAGGGACTTATTCTTTTTGCCCTGGGGTCTGAACCCAAAGGCTTCACATTGAGCTACAACACCAGCCCTTTTTGTTTTATTTCAGTGTTTTTGACAGAATGATGTTAAGTTGCCTAAGCTGGGCCTGAACATTTTAGTGTTCCTGCCTCAAAGTGCTGGGATTACAGGTAGTCACTACCATGCCAGGTCTCATAGCCTCAATCTACACTGAAAGGCCAATGTCTGAAACTAAATAGTAAATTTCACTTTGGTTTGTTTTGATGTTAGTTTGCATCTGAAATGTGCTACAAAGGCTCATGTGTGGAAGTTTTTGTCCCCAGCTAGTTAAACCTTTGGGAAGTAGGGTCTAACTGGAAAAAGGACATCACAGGGGACGTGCTCTTGGAGGGTATTCTGGTACCTCAGCTCTCTCTCTCTCTCTCTCTCTCTCTATCTATCTATCTATCTATCTCTATCTCTCCCTCTCCCTCTCCCTTTTCTCCAGTTACATGAAGTCAGCACGTTTGCTTTATGACACTTTATCCCCACCATGATGCTCAGCACCACCACATCCCCAGAAACAAGTCATCTGACTATGGACTGAACTCTTGGAAACCGTGAACCAAAATCAATCTTTCCTCCTTTAAGTCATTTTTCTCAGGTATTTTATCACAGCAACAGAAAACCGACTAATATAATATATGATAACTGTACATATTTATGAGGTATTGTGTGATCATCCAATACATGTACACAATGTATAATGATCGAATCAGGGCAATTAATATTTCTGTCCTCTTAACCAGTTATCAATTCCTTTTATTTGGAGTCTTTGAACCCCTCTCTCCTCATTCTTTATAAAATATATAATTAATTGCCATTAACTATAGCTACCCTACTGTGCTGTACAACAGTGTAATGTATCCCTTATATTTAACTGTACTACAATGCCCTTTTTTTGCTTGCTTTCTTTTATTCTGAACTCAGTCAATAGCTGTTCAACTCAGAAACCCCCACCCCTGGTGGCAATGCCACACACAGTTCTATAGGTAGCAATAAAACATCTATACAAATCATCTCTATGGCATCCCATTCCTGGCGATTCTAGATACCAGTGCGAGCATCTGCCTACTTCATCATGTCTTCTATGTTCACAGACAAGTGTGTACATATTGAAATACATATTATTTTATATAAATTACTTACTTTTCTTTCTCCTTTATAATAGTTAGGTCATACTGTGTGTGAGTGACTTATGTAATTTATAAATTTTATTTCATAAAAGTAGAGAAGAGGTCACAAAATATTAGTTATAACAAGAGGGCATTGAACCCACAAAGGTCATGAATCATAAAAATATGGTACCAAGGGACATTATTAAGAATCTTTCAAAGAAGGAAAATATCACCCTAATGAATTATTTAATAGCCTTTCCTGGCATTCTTCCCCACATATGCCTACTTTTGTATAGTTGCAATTATTGTTTCAATTATATTATTTATTCCCATTGTATGAATGGAGAAACTGAGGCTCAGAGAAGTTAATTATCTTTGTAGAATTTGTATACAGTTTAGACAGATGTGTCAAATCTGTCAGTTTAGATGAGAAAACCCTAACCCCCTAATTTCCACTCCAAACTAAAGTCCACTTTCAGCATAATTCTTAACTTTTGCTAGAGAAAAATGACACTTGAGCAAGAATAATGAAGATCATGGGTTTTGGGAAAAGATGATGGGGAAGGTTATGGAAATGAAGAGGCAATGGAGGAGTAAGAAAAGGAGCAGAAAAAGAAACGAAGAGATAGGTCAGGAGAGTAGAGGGTAAATATGAGAGAAGAGAAAAGTGAAAGAAGAGCAGAGATTGAGCTGGAGGAAGTGAGTAGGGAAGGAGAAAGGGGACTGGATGAAGGGAGAGAAGACAGGGACGGGGAGGTAGAGAGAAAGGGAGGACACAGACTATAGATCTAGTTCCAGCTGCCATTCCTGTCATCACTTCTCTATTTGCCTTCATTTAGGTGTCAGTGCTGTAGCAAAGCCAACCAGAGCAAAAAAGTAAACAATTCCAGAGAACTCAAAAGCCTGTTACAAAATGGAAAGGGCCCTTTTGTAGCTTGTTCATGGAAATCATCTAGCTGGAGCCTCCAGATGCTTGGAGCCCATGCACGTGTGTGTGCGCAAGTGTCTCATGGGCCTTCTCTCAAACCCCCACCATGTACAGGTCACGTCAGAAGAAGGGACTGAGATTCACCTGTCACCAAGCAACCCATGTGCTGTGATTTCTCCATCTTTATTCTCATTCCTGTGCTGTGAGACAGCCCTGGCTGAACCAGGGAGATGTAGGAAACATTTGTCATTGAGGTCCATTGAATTTTAATAGCAATTTTCTCCTTTGTTAGCAATTTCACATTGTATATTAGCATTTGTTTTCATATTGTATTAGCATTCATCACAAAAGGCTAATCCCATTAGCACTTTTCACATTGGATTAGAAAAAACAAATAATTGTATGGCATCAGTGCCTCCCTGCTTCAAGGGTAGTATTTTCATCTGATGTTTTCCTGCTTTTCCCATCTGCTCCACCTCTCTCTCAGAGCTGCCTACAAATAGGGAAAATCTCACAGATTCCATCTCTTTAGCCATCTTAGTTATCCTAGAACAGGAATTTGCCCTCCCTCAAATTTTCATTCATTCTTTCTTTTTTCTTCCTTTTCTCCTTCCTCCCTCCCTCCCTTTCTTTCTTCTTTCTTCTTTCCTTCCATCTTTCTCTCTTTGAGTTTTCATGTTACTATTTCTTGAGAATACATAGTACATGTCCCAGGCATTGTGCTAAATGCTAAAGATATAATGTTAAACAGATTATGAAAAAGAAGCATATGAATCGTCCTTGAGTTTCAGGCATGTGAATACAAATTGCGAGCGAATATTTAAACAAACTTTTAAAGAACACTTTATAGTTGTTCTTTGTCAACAAAATTGATATGCCAGTTTTGATGCTTTTCATCTTGATCTGCTCAGAACCTCTAAAGGTCTCTAATGAGCAACATTTTGTGAGCTTAGTTAGTATTCTTGGCAGGACCCAAAAGAAACAGTCCTGCATTTTCAATATATTTCATAATTCAAAATTTTCCTTAGCCCTGATTTGTTTCTAAATGAGTGTTTTCAACATGGTGAAGTTTACAAAGGTAGATACTTAGAGGATGCATAAAAAGAGAAAAATAGTTTTAATTTTTTTAAAAAATGAGTCTATTTTCCTGCATTTCTCATAGCAAAATTGATCACCCTTCACTTATTACATTCAGATTATTCAGTAGACTCACATATGGAAATAATCACAATTTCTGATAAATGTCTCATTAACAAGGGAACAGCTACATACTAGAAACCCAATATTTGGTCCTGAATGTGTCATCTGCAGGGCCCCACAGATGAAATGTGAAGACAGAAAAAGGGACTTTGGAAACTGTAAAGCTTTCTACATAAACACAAGGCTATAATTCAGATGCAAGCTGGAACCTCATACCAGAGAAAGTATGATTAGAAGGACAGAATCTTAAATAATTATTGTCAAAGAAAGCTTTAGCTATCTGATGAATCTTACAAATCTCATCTCATTTTAAAAATACAGGTTTTTAATGCATAAAGAAAACGCACAGCAATTCAAAAGACACTATTCTGAACAATTATCACAATACGTTAATCATGATAAATCAATTTTTGAAGTTCTTTTAAAAATGTTTTATTATGGAAAAGTTCAAACATACACAAGATAAACAGCACAGTGTAATGAATTTCACATACCTACTACACAGAGTCATGGAGATCCTGTCACTGTTATTTCATCAAAACCCCCACATACTCTCCACCCTCTACTGGGGATCAAACCCAGAGCCGAGGCAAGTGCAGTACCACTAGGCTATACCCCCAGCTGACTGCTTTATTATTTTTGAGCTAAAATGCATAGACATTGGAATCCACTATTCTGAACTGAACAACGTGGGCAAATGGCAAATGAGTATGGTTCCACAACAGCCCATACAATAATTCCAGATCTTTCCAACATCCCAGAAGTCTCCTTGTGTCTCCTCCCTGCCAATTAAAAGCTAGGATTATAGCACTTCCCTTCCAGGCCTATCATGATGATCCTAATGTTCACTGGCAGTGATAATTTAGGGTTCAGCAGATATGGACCCCAACCCCCCAAAAGAAACTGGAGCCTCAAACTCTCTAAATTTCTCTGGAGGGACACGAATAGGCAATCCCATCTTTCCTCATCACTTGTGGCTCCAAGTTGCTGGTGTCACTGAGACAGCTAGAGATGGGGGCTAGGCCACTGGGTGAAGCTTATTGGGAATCTGAGCTAAGACCCAATGCCCAAGGAGTGGCCACAAAAGAGAGTATAGGGAAAGTTGAGGCTGCCTTTGCCATAACTTTGTTTTCCTATTATTCCATATAGTGATGGGCAAATGATCAAAGGGAAAGGATGAGGGTCCAAAAAACTGGTCTCAAGTGGAGACTCCTAAGCCCTATACCAGACCCATGAGCTAAAATCTGTGGTGGTGAGGCCTGAACATTTGCATTTTGGACACATTCCCCCATGGGATTTTTTATGTATACTTATAAATGAGATATTCTCCTCTATAAACTCCTTGAAATGGTTTGCGCATGTGTTAGACATTCTCCCTTCCTCCTCAGTAGCTGGCACAAGGCCTTATGATTCCCCATGAGTACAATTTTGATTCACTGATACAGTCCCAGTGTAATGCCTAGGGAATATTATGTGCTCAGTAATAATAGTAATAGTAGTAGTAGTAGTAATACTATTATTATTTTGCCTTAATTGAATGCTTGTTGCCCTCCTCTTCTGACAAATTTTGTAAAGACATCACAGTCTGATGAGAAGCTGGCCAGGGAAGGCTGCCCTAATGGTAATGGCAGAGCCCCTGCGCTATATTGGCCAAAGCAAGACAAAGAGTTGAAACCAAAGTCAATAATCAGGGCAGTATACCCTCAAATCGACATAAGGAGGGGCTGATTTATAGACATAATGAAATTGATGATGATGATAATGACATTGGTGACAATAAGTCTATTGGGTCCCAATACTTCATGCCTCTTTGTCTCCATACCCTTTTTGTTTGGTTGGTTGGTTGGTTTCTTTCTTTTTGTTTTTGTCTTTTTGATACAAGGCTTCCCTATGCAGTTTAGGCTGGTCTTGAACTCACTTTGTAGCCCAGGCTGGCCTTGAACTCGCAGCAATCCTCCTGCCTCAGCCTCCTGACTGCTGGAATTATAGAGATGTGCCACCACGCCCAGCTCCACAGCCTTATTTTAAAACTTTGTAATTCTTGCTACAAAATGCAGGGTATGCTTTCTTGATCGTTTGCTTTGGTTTCAACCGTATGTTCTGTTTGGCCAAAGAGGAGCAGTGGCTCTGCCATTACCATGAGGGCAGCTTCCCCTGAGAAGCTGCTTCTCCATCAGTCTGGGAAAAGCACATGAGAACCAGAACCAACTTCTCTTGCAGCAAAAGAGACTGTTACAACTTTATGCCACTGAAATTTCATGGGCATCTGTTATGCACCAATATCTGACTAACACATGATGGTGATAGCAATGTTGACAGTAATAAATATACCTACTTCTATTTATAAAGAGCAAGGATTAATAATACAGAGAAGTCAGAAACTATGAGTCCTGGGTTGTAACGTATGATATGGTTCAATCTGAGCTCTTCTGTGGACCTTGTGATAAAGATAATCTACCTATCTTAACCTTGCTATTCTCAGCTGTAAAATCAGAATCATATTTATCTTACAGTTTTAGTCAAGACCAGTAAACAAGATGGTGTGTGTTAAGTACCTGGAACAGTAAACACTTAACAAGACAGGAAAGAAGGAAGAATTTTCATGAAAAGAGAAAGTTCAAAGGGAATTTTGGGTGAAGACTCACAGCTCATATTACACCTACCTCCTGGCTCTCCCTGGGTCTTGCAAGGTGCACACCATCCTGGGGAGTTCTGTGCCAGGTGTTTTATGCTTTTATAAGACTTCTTTTTCTTTAAACATGTTGCTACAGGATTAGAGTTTCTGTACTGGCATTAGTGGCAAAAGACTGGAGAAAAGAATGAGAAAGGGGAAGAAACCCATCCTCCTGTATTCTTGCTGTGAAACTATCCTTTGCCTTTGATATATTAAAATCGAAGGGCTGTAAATGTTGGTTGTCATGGAGATGCTTTGCATGCCATCCTGGGATTGGTAGTGGAGGTTCACTTTCCTCTGGGTGTTGCAGCCTAATTAACTGTTATTTTTGTCAGTGTGGAGGAAGAGCCCACTCTTGGGGTTTTTTGGCTGTGATTGCAGCCCCTGTGGACTGAGTTAATTTTCATAGACTACAAAGAGAGAGATGGCTGGGCCCCAATCATATTCATACTCTTAGAAAAGTTGCCAATGTTTAAGTAAGAGTCAGAAAAAATACTAGAATGCTCCTTAACTTCTCTTTGGCAATTGCCATGCCTCTAGCAATTGAAAAACTTATTTGGGCTGGTTTGTGGAGAATAGGCAGTAGTTAACCCAAACTGAGAATGAATCCTTTGTTCCTGGTTCCAGTTGACTCTGCCTCTCCCATCAGACAAAATAACTTGAGTGCCTGTACTGACTGCAATGTTTAGCATCACACTTCTTCCCCTACACACAATGATAGTACACTAATAGCATTCAAGCAAGACTAGCAGGGACATGTGAAAACTGTCTGATCTAATTCTCCATCTCTACACCCAACGATGGCATAATTATGCCAGCCAACTTGGTGGATCCAGCTAATTCCCCACAGACCTCCCAGAAAGGAATTCCATGTCACCACAAGCCTAAAAACCAGAAAGCTGGTCTTGCTACAATTCAAACCAATTTGTTTGCAATTTTGATTCTTAAGCAAACTGAAGTTAACTTCAATGTTCTCACACAAATTTTTCTACTCATATGCTCTCTCGATTTTGTTTAATTTGCTTCCAGTCATGTGTTTTTCAAAAACTAAAGAACATTTTCTCTCTAAAAAAGAGGAAAGCACATTTTGCACAGCTGATAATTAGGGTTCGTTTTTATGAGGAATTAAGCTTTTCCTTAGGGGCCAGTTGTGGGGAGTGGCTGATGTTTCAATATATCAAAGACTAACATAGAAGATGGGTGTGGAAGTTAATTTGAAAATGGAGCAAAAATAGAAGAAGTACTGGATCCAGGCACTAGAGGCATTGAATTTAATTCTAAAAGGCTGCCATTGGTGGCACAGTGAACATTTAAAAGTTCTTTCTGACTCCTCTGCTTCTTTGCATGTCTTTCATTTGTTTGTAGATTTCTCTACATGGAAGCAGAAACTCTTACCTCCAGCAGTCTCGTATGCTGACAGAGGCAAGTGACCCAGCCTCCACCAGTGCATTCAAAACATTAAAACAAGGGGTTGCCACAGAATAGTCCACCCTGAAAAGAGGGGCAGCAAAAATGCTCAGCTTCTTGAGATAACAAAGGCAGGGATCCTGGTGACAGTATCCCATGCCCAGAGCCAGAAGCTGGACCAGGGTGTGTGACCCAGAATGGTCATGGGTGGTAGCTCTTCAGCACGGGGCTGCCATGTAACCTCCACAGTATTCCTTGAACCCATGATCTTGGATTCAGGTTCTCTGGAGAGTGTATGCAGCAAATAGTCTTCTGTAAAAATCTGTGTGTAGGTGTGTGTGCACATGTGTATGTGCATATGCATGTGTGTACATGGGAGAGAGAGAGAGAGAGAGAGAGTCTAGTGGGTATCCGTGGAATGAGACTGACGCAAGAACTTCACTGGAAAGAGAATGCTTACTGTCTACCTCCTAAAATGGGTCTCACCTCTTTGCCGTTTGGCCCCATAACCAAAGGAGTATTACTAAGCCTCTGTGATCTCAAACTAATTTTTAATTTGGTAGAGTCTCACTTCCTATAAAGTTCTTCTGACATCCTGGGAAACTGAGTTTGGCCCCGAGTTGAACTCAAGCCTATGCTCCTCAACTAGACTAGATGTGTTGGTTGATAGGTCCCAGTATTACCCAAAACTGCATATTTGTCTGGACCCATCACTCCAGAACAGGTCTCATTGGTGTGGGTAGAGTAGAAGTGACTGAACTCAGGCAGACGCAAATGCCTTGTGGCACTGTTAGATTCTCTTGAGGTACATGTGTGCAGACATCTTCCAGCTTCAGAGGACAGCTGCTCACATATTTCCTTCACCATGTGGATGGTCACAGGGAAAGAACCCACCCTTTTTATCTTTCTTCTGACTGCAATCACAGATGCAAGTCAGACACCAAGGATATCTTTGCAGAAAGGAGATAAAGGTGTTCTCGAAGCAGCGTAACACTGATCAAGGCAATGATCTGTGTGGAAATAGAGTCCTGTCACAACAAAACACTACAACATTCTTTCTCACATTTAACCAGTGAGTGGTTCTATTGCTGTCACCTATGTGAGCTGATGCAGAAAGGTTCAGCTCCCTGTTACTTTAAGTAAAGTTTTATCAACACACACTCATTTATTTATATTGTGTCTATAGCTGCTTTTGCATTGCAATGAAAGAGTTGCCAGTAGCCTAAAATATTTAATATTGAGATCTTTACAGAAAATGTTTGTTGACCTTGGTCTAGGGCATTGCTTCTCAATGACAGACTCAGGAAAGGCAGCATCTAGCGGCATATTAAGAAATCCAAACAGTCAACCCTAACTCAGGGGTCCTAAATCAGAATCTCTTTGCAGAAGTGGAGGAACAAGAACTTGAGTTTTAGTAAATTCTCCAGATGATACTCATGTACATTTGAGAAGCACTGTTCTAGAAAGCTTATTCTTCACATTGCATGGAAATCTGTCAGTTTGGAAAGAGTGGGTTTCTCCTAGTTTTCCCTGGAAATAATCCAAAACAAATACAATGCCTGACTTCCACAATAAGCCTTAGAAATCTAAAGGGCTTATTATTCCCTGGACATCTTTTCTTCTCCTGGATAGACCCATTTCCTACCAATGTTCTCCATTTACCCCTCCATTACTTCCACTGAAGCCGTCTAAAATCTTTATCAGTGCTCTCACTCTGTTGCCTGGTTTCTAAACTGGAAGATGTTCTTGTAGGACCAACACTATTACACTCTAGTAAGCAAACAATTGAGTGCTTAAATACTGGAAGCTTGGAATCAGACAGGTGGATTTATCCCCTGGCCTTGCCCTATTAGAAGCATTTGACCTTGGCCAAGTTACTTACTGTCTTCCAGACTGTGAAATGAGCATAATAATAATAGCATCCACTGCACAGGGCCATTATAAAAGTTGAAAGAGATAATGCACAAATATCTGCTCTTGATAAATGTTCATGGTGCTGTTATTATTAACCAGTGGCCCATCACAAATATTAACCTGTTTAGCTAGAGTTGTACCATAGCCAAAAAGAGAACAGGAAAGGGTCAGTTGCCTTTGTACACAAGCCTTTGTCTATGGTCACACCATCATGAAGGACAACATCATTTATCTATGTAGCTAAAAGCCCTAGACTTCCTCCTTGTGATTTAAGATTTTCAAACCATGATTTATTCCATTGCCCTTCCCTGGCTGTCATTCAGCATTTTCAGTTGCATCTAATGGTTCAATAGTTGTTAAGTCACTACTATGTGTCAGGTACTACACTAGGCTCCTCAGTGACAGAGACAAACAAGATGTTCTTGACACTATCTTAATGTAGAGCAGTACTTAGCAAGTGAGACTTTTTTCCAAGTGAGCTCTTAGGCAGAATACAGAAACTCAGAAAAGAGAGCTGATAGAGAAGATGCCCAGAGAGGTCTGAGCTCTACTCACTGATATTTCCTCTGAACTCTGCCCTCATTGCTTGTAAAGGATGCTGAGGAATCCTGAGAGAACCTTAGGTGCCTATAGAACAAATGGGAAGAGCACTGTGCTATATGTTCCAGAACATAAGAATCAGAAGGATCTGGGCTTTTAAAGCATTTCTTGCTAAGTGGTCTGCCTCTCTCTTAAGGAGGTGAAGAGAAATTTCTCTGATTCTTCTCCATTTCTGTGCTTCTGTTTCTCAGTAATTATCTCCAAAAGAATCCTTTTTCATTTCTCATTATCATTTGTCTGTGTTTCTGTTTCTCAGTAAACATCTCTAAAAGAATCCTTTTCTCTTTTCTCCTTCTGTGCTCTTCTCCAGCTACTCTTTCCTCTATAACCCTTGAAAAACCTGAAGAGCTAAGAGATGCAGAGCCTTCACCAGTATCAGGAACTTACATTGGTTTTGCCTAGTTGGTATCTCTTTCATATTCTTCTGCTCCCAGCACGCTAATTGTCCTGAAAGGTACCATGACCTTTCTCCAACTTACACACCGCTATTTTCAGATGGTGGTAACTTCATTTACAACTTCAAGAGGGGCCATGTAACACAGCCTGTCAAATCAGAGTGCCTACATTTTTCTCTGCCCTCAGTGATTTGTCCTTACAAGCAAATGACACAACCAAAGCAAGACTACAGGTAGAAAGAAGAAAGCTTTCTGTTGGATGGGAGCAAGCCAGGTTCTCCCAGAAGATGACATGGAGAAGGTAAGGGTCCCAGATGAGTACATTCTCTGAACTTGCCAATACCTCATCCCATAGGTAGAAGGGAGCTGGAAGAAGTTATTGGGCCTGATTTCCTGGTCTAACCAAGGTCTTTCACTGGAGTTCTGTTTGGTGAAGATTTGGTTAGCATCTTTAGAAAGACACCTGTCTCTAGCATTAAATCTATATAGTTCAGTAGTGAAGACAGTGAGATCAAGCAAACCTAATTCCTACCCCTCCTGCCTCCACCCATCTCAGGCTAAATGACCTAAACTCTCAGAGCATCAGTTTCACCATCAGTAAATTGACAACACCACGCCCTTTTGCCACTGGTCCTGAGAATTTAATAAGATCTTGAAGGTAACATGTTTTATCACAGTGTCTGGTACCTAGTGGACATTCTAAAACACCTTGGACTTATGACAGTTCCATTTGCAATTTTTCTATTTTACAATAGTGCAAAGTCAATAGAAGATATCCTATTATTCATGTTGAATTTGGATATTCTCTGCCCATGCTGGGCAAAGGCAGTGAGTTGCAGCCCCCAGTCTACCACAGAGTCTTGGTACTCTACAATGCACTGCATTGCTAAGCAGGGATGTTCAGTAGGTCAAGTGTATTATATTTTCAACTTACATATTTTCAGCTTACAACGGGCTTCTTAGACCACATCCTCATAAATCAAGGTGTATGTGTATAAGTTCAATAAAAGAAACATCCAAAGTACATAAGAATCCAGGTTCTAGAAGAGACTGATTTCCTTGGGCTTTGGAGGAAAGCTGCAATAGGTAGGGGAACTGAAAGTCAGTTTATTCTACCATTCAAAAAGAAAAAGGGATTTGGGCAGTGAAAGACAGTGATGACAGGAATATAAAACTTTAAGAAATGACTTAAAACCTACTCTTAAAAGAGCTGCCACTCCTTGACAGTAGCCATTTTAGGCTTGACTGTCGACTTTGACAAGCTGGAAGGGGCCAGTCTTTGCAGATAGACTGGTAGTGTAGCTATCACATTACCATGCTATAAATTAGCATTCCAGCATGAAACTGATCTTGAAATGCAGCTCAAATCAATTCCACCCCTCCCTCTGCAGTCTTGGCTTGCAGTTAGTGCCCTCTGATTCTTATTGAGCAACAAGGAACCCAACTGGCTTCCATTCCATTTTTGTTCTCAGTGGGGTGTTGGGGGGGGGATATTCTGTTCATCCTCAAGTAATAACTAGAAACCATGGTGTCGCTTATGCTCCTGGCTGACTCTTTGTTTTTGGCATTGTTCTTTTATTCCTGGTCATTATTACTTGCTTCTGTTGTAAACTCAAGCAGTGTTTGAAATCTCACCGCCTTTCATTTCTCCTCTGCTTTGAAGGGAACTGCTATGCACGGCCCACCAGTGGGAGACATCTTCCTTTCTCTATCATTTTATGCCACATTACAACAGAAGTTTGTATGACTCCAAAGGATGCTTCTGACTTTAAAGTTCTTGTGATCTATTTGTGCAATACACATGTTAAATTAGAAATTCATTTGTCACTCCCAGATAATAATGTTCAGAATGGTGCTTCCTGCATGAATCATTATCTTCAGCCTGGAGTTCTATTTATGAATATGCATGAGCTGAGAGATGGAAAAGAAAGATTTGTGCAACCTGTTTCCTGGATGAGCCTCAGATGTTTCAACTCAGAGTTCTAAGTTTGAGCTTTCAGAGTAAAGCCTAGGGAAGGGTTCATACCCACAGCTTGACCAGCCCTCTCGGAACACATCTGTTGACAGCAAGGGCCAGGCACAGTAGGAGCCTGTGTGGCCAAAGAAATGCTGCTGCCTGTCCATTTATGAGATGTAAGGTGAATTCCAGAACACAGCAGAGGGTTAGGAGGCAGTGGACATGGAAATGGCCTCTCATTATCCTTCAGAAATCCCAGCTGGAGAATCAATAAACCATGTGGCATGCCTGCTGGCTCTGCCTCCAGGAAGCAGGAATGATAATCAGGAATCTAAAGAGCTATTAATGTCAAAGAGAGACAAATGCTATAGACTGGCTGCAGTGATGGTAAGTGAAAGAGGCTACTCCCAAATGAGTAGCTGAATGTCAAATAAAGGAAAGGTGAGAACGTGTGGCTGTAGCCTGGGATGCTCTGGAGTTCTACAGCAGCTTGATCACACCTGGTTGATATCACAGTCATAGGCTCCTTTCAGATTCAGACTTCAGTCTGAAAGGTGGAATTGTTTCCAACTGCAAAGAATGATTCTTCAGGGCATCTCATCTGTTTTGGGTGGGTTTCATACTGGATCAAAGTTTGTAGATATTGTAGCTCTCTGGTACCCTATGCAGAGATTAAAATAGATCATATTTATTGATCAGCTACTCTATTCTGGCACTGCACCAGATATCATTACAATTGTTCAAAGGGAAGCGCTGTTTAAATATATGAATTCTCCCCTGCCTTGTTGCTGTATCCATTGCCTTGGGAAGTACTAGGATGGTTATGAGAGCAGCTCAAACAGAAGGGGTAATTTTTGACTCCAAAAATGGGCTCATAAGCCCCAGAGTAAGATATGTCTTAATCCAGGTCTTACTGAGAGACAAAAGCATGGTTCTGAATTCTAAAACAACTCTAAAGCAACCCTTGAAGGGCTGAGCACAGAAACATACTGCAAGATGTAAGATAGAGAAGATACAGGGAGAATTCCTACCACTTAAATTGGAGGTAAGTAGTTTTAACCCTGAGCTAGAGGTAGAGACCACAGCAAAAAACTGCAGTTCATTTATGTTGAGGCAGGCATTGCATTTTTTTTTCTTTTAGGGTGGAATAATATTCCATTGTGTGAACAGACTGCATTACCTCTGCATCACAGTTACAAAGTACCTGCGACGAGGAATTTAAAAGAGTAAATGTTTATTTTTCACACATGCTTTTAGAGGTTTTGGTCCATTACTGCTTAGTCCCATCAGTTTGGGCCTGTGGTCAGCCAGAATATTATAGTGTGAATCGTGGAGCAACCTACTCACCTCATGATGTCCAGGAAGCAAAAAAAGAGAGAGGAAGAGGTCAGACCTCAAAGCATACTTCAAGAATAGGCTCCCAATGACCTACTTCCTCCAGATAGGCCTAATCTCCTAAAGTTTCTACAACTTCCCTCTATTCAAAGGCACCATCACTGGGGATTAGGCCTTCAACACATGGACATTTTGGAGACATATAAGATCCAAACCACAACAAACCCCATTTTGTTTATCCACTCATGTGTCAGTGGATGTGCCAGTTGCTTCCAAGGTTTAGGTAGTGTGACTAAGACTGCTATTTTCTCACAGCATCATGTGATGCTAAACTGAAGAAGAGCGCAATTATCACATTGTGTATCATCATAGGCTTGACAAGGTGAATGTTTCAATTTAAAAAAAAATTATTGCAGTAAAAACATATTGCTATTTGTCCCCTTCAAAATGCTCCCCCTTGCTTCAACACACTTAGCCCCTTAACCTTGGCACTTTCTGAGGCAGTTCTTTTGTGAAAGTCCTTTTTTGTGAGTTTCTTTATGAGGTGTGGTCCAAATATGATAAATGCTGCTGCCAAGTGCCATCCAGTGGAAAAGCAGGCTCACAAAGACATTACCGCATGTCCTCATTCACTTTTTACTACAAATTTTTAAAAAGTAAACATTCACTGTATTTTAAGAAAACACCTCATATTTATTGACCTGGAATATTCTTTGTTTTTCATTCTACCAAGGTAAACTCTAGAGTAGCACTCAGTTTAATGGAAACGAGACAAGCATAGAGGTTGTGGAACTCTAAAATGGGAAGAACCTTGTCAGAAATACTACAGAATGTTTTCATGGATTTGATGGTAGTACTGAACAAAAGCACTCCATTTGCTAAGTAGAAGTTAGCTTAAAAACAGAAGTCATATTCTAAATGACAACATGCACTCTATCTTAAATATTTAAAGTGTGGTCTATGGATCTTGTTATTAGTCAATTTTCTGTTGCTGTGACAAATTTTCCAAGGATTGGTATTTTGCAGAGAAAGGAGGTATATTGAGTTTAAAGGTCAGGAGGCTCAAAAGAAAGGGCTGGCATTTATTCAACTTTTATTAGGACCTCAAGGCAGAGGGTGTTACAGGGGTGAGAACACATGTAAAATCAACTGCAGGAAGAGACAAGAAATCAGAGAGATTTGGAGGACAGACTTGTGCTTTCTATACAACCTAATCACTCAGGAACTAACTGGGATCCCAAGAAAACCACATTAATTCTTTGCAAGGTAGTGCCCCAGTGTCCTACAAATTTTTCACTAGCCACCACCTCTTAAAGGTTCACCACCTCATAACATTCCCACACTAGGAAGCAAATTTTCAAAACACACAAACTTGAGCGTACACTAAACCCAAAGTATAGTGGATGCATTACATTAACATTACCTGGAAACTTACTAAAATGCAATATATCAGACCTCACCTTAGACCTGCTGAGTCAGGACTCATAATTCATCTGAATCACTGAGTAATTGATATGGATGTTAAAATTCATAGACAAATAACCAGGTTGGTGCCCTACAATGAGGCAAAGAGCCTGGAGACATACCACCCCTCACAACCCCAAAAGAAGCAGTTGAAGCCCATAGGGCCATGCGACTCAGGGATCCCAGAGGCAGAGCCGTGTCACCGACCTTCCAGAGCATAATCAAACTATGAGTCCCTTGAGATACCAATGCGCAAACTATGGAAATCAGATTTTCCTCTAAATCAAACCTTACAAAGTACTTAAATATGCTTAGAAATGTCAGGGAATCCCACCTTCTGAAGAAAACAATACAATGCCCAGCCAGAGACACTGTCAAAGAGAGAAAAGGAACCAAAGTAGACATGCTTGAGAACAAGAGACAAAAAGAGAGAGTGCAAGAGACAGAATGAGAGTGGAGGAAAAAAGGGAAAGACCAACAGAAAAGAAGGACAAGAGAGATGGAGAGAAAGATAGAAAAAGGTGGGGAAGAAGCAGATGGGAGACAGTTCCAGCAAAATGAAATAGAGCTGATAGAGAAATACATGGACAAAAACAAAAGGAAGAGTTGAAAGAAGGAGAGAAGTGCAGGAGAACTCAATAAGATTAGGGAGGAGAGACAGGAGAGAAAGTTGCAAACATAAGGAGAAGAAGGAAGGAGAGACCAGAGCAGAAGAGGAGGGAGGGGGGTAGGATGAGAAAAATAGTGAGCTGAGTACTTAGTAAAGAAAAGAAGTATACTTAGCTCATCCTTGAACCCTTAGGCTCTGGACTAAGCAGGTTTCTTGCCATGTCCCTCTCTGATTGGCCCCTGGTAGTCCAGGGCCACCTAAAGCATAGTGCTCCAACAGGGTCTCTGCACAGTTGTTGTCTTCTTTTAATTCTTCTCTGTGCTTCTGTTCTCATACTAACCTCTCTCCCTCTCTTCTTGTTTTTCCTGCCTCTTACCTATATTTTAAACATTATACACCATATTCATAGACTGAAGAATCAAATTCATACAATTTTCCTAGTATATGCAAAACAGCATTGGAAAAATTAACATCAACATCATTTCATGATTTAAAAAAAACTCTCAACGAAGTGGGGACAGAAGAAATATACCTCAACATAAAGGACATAAAAGACATATATCACAAGACCACAGTCAACATCATACTGGAAAAGGAAAGCTTTTCCTCTAAAATCAGAAATAAGACAGACTGCCTTCTCCTGCCATTTCTATTTGGTGTAGTACAGCCAGAGCAATAGGCAAGCAAAACAAATAAAAGTCATCAGTCTTAGTTACTTTTCTTGTTGCTGAAACAAAATACCTGACACTCAAAGGAGAAAAGGTTTATTTTGGCTCACAGTTCATTGTTAGTTGGCTCCAAGGCAGGCCGGCATGGCAGAGGTGCATTACAGAGGACAAACAGTTCATAGCAGGCAGAAAGCAGGAAGGCAGCAAAGCAATGAAGTAGCAAGTGACAACAGGAAATTCTCCTTCTGTCTTTTATAGTCTATCCAGGCTACCTGCCCTTAGGCTAGGTAGCACTCACACCCAGGGTGGAGCACCCTTAGTTCTAGCATCACACCATGAATCAATCTCAGATTCACATTCTTATTCCCAGCATCACACACCCTAGATTCAGTCACCTGCAAAAAGCCCTACTTATGGCCACTTGAGGCTTGGGTGTGGGGATATCTAGATACAAGTGATAACAGCATCTGAATTGAAAAGGAAGAAACAAAATTGTGTCTAATTCAGATCACATGACCTTATGTATATATAGAAAACTCCAAATTAGAGTGTACAAAAAACCTATAGGAACTAATAAATGAGCTCAGTAGAGTTGCAGCTTACAAAATCAACATTAAGATATTAGCAGTAAAAACTCTCACAATGACCTATCTGAAAAATAAATCAAGAAAACATCACCTTTAATATTAACCAAAAGGTGAAATATGTAGTAATAAACTTAACAAAGGAGCTGAAAGACACATACATTGAATAATATAAAACCTTGAGGTAAAAACTTTAATAAGGTCCAAATAAAAGGAAAGACTTCCTGTATTCATAGATCAGAAGAATTGATACTGTTAAAATGTCCATGTTACTCAAACCAATCTATAGATTTAATTTAATCTCTATCTAAATTCCAAAGGCGTTTTCCCCAGAAATTGAAAACAATCCTAAAATTTACTGGAATCACAAGAGATCCCAAGTAGTCAGCCCAATCTTGAGCACAAAGAACAAAACTGTACCATCACACTACATGATTTCAAAATATATCACACAACTGTAGTAACCAAATCAGTATGGTACTTACATATAAACAAACTGATAGACAAATGGAAGGGAATAGAAGCCCAAAAATAAAACTAATCATTTATGGTCAACAGATCTTCAACAAAGGTGACAAGAACACATAACAGGGAAAAGACACTCTCTTCAATTGTGTTACAAAGACTGAATATCCACCTACAGAAGAGTGAAATTAGGTCCTCATCTCATACTATATACAAAAATTGAAGTGAATTATAAACAAAAACATAACACCTGAGACACTAGAGCAAAGAAAAAGAGGAAAACCTCTGAACATTTGCCTAGTCCATGATTTCTTGGGTATAACTCCAAGAAATAAGCAGCAAAAGCAAAAATAAACAAATGAAATCACATCAAACTAAAAGTTTATGCACAGCCAAAGGAAATAATCAGCAGAACGAAGAGATGGCCTTTAGAATGGTAGAAAATATTTGCAAGCTGTACCACTGATAAGGAGCTAATATACAAAGTATATAAGCAATTCAAACAGCTTAACATCAAGAAACCACTTATTTAAAAATAGGTGAAAGACCTAAAGAGATACTTGTCTAAAGAAGACATAAAGTGCTCAGAAGGTAAATGAAAAAAATGTTCAACATCACCAATCACCTAGAAAAGACAAATCAAACCACAATGAGATGCATCACTTCATACATTTTAGAATAGCTATTATCAAAAGGACAAAAGAGTACCGACAAAAAAAAATGGACAAAAGATATGAAGTGCTGGCAAGGATGTGGAAAAAAGGAAACACTTGCACAGTGTTGGTGGAAATGTAGATTACTACAGTCAGATGGAAAACAGTATAGAAAGTCCTCAAAAAATCGAAAATAGAAAGACCATATTATCCTACAATCTCACTTCAAGGTAGTATATGTACAGAGGAAAGGAAACTGAAGAGGATCTCAGCACTCACATGTTCATAGAAGAATTATTAACAATAGTCAAGATACAGAATCAGCATAAGTGGTCATTGATGGATGCATGGACAATGAAAGCGTCACAAACAGTGAAATACTATTTAAGCATTATAAATAAAAATCCTGTTCTGTGTAACAACAGGGATGAACCTGCAGGACATTATTGTAAGCAAAATAAATCAGACACAGAAAGACACATACCACATGATCTCACTAATGTGAAATCGAAGATAGCTGATCTTATAGAAAATGAGAGTGGAAGGGTGGTTACAGAGGCTGGGAGAACAGGAGGAAGTGAGAACTGGGGAGAGGCTGATCAATGGGTACTAACGTACACTAGATAGGATCAAGAAGTTTGGTGAGCTGCTGTGCAAGGGGTCGACTACAGATAGCAACATTATACTATACATTTCAGAAACTTAAAAGAAAGGATTTTAAGAAGTTTTTTTACCATAAGGAAATGATAAATGAGAAGATTAATATGTTAAATTTGACTTAAACATTACACAATGTATACTTATACTGAAATATCAGATTACCCATTTAATGCACTATATCAGTTAAACTAAATTATGAAAATCTTATAAAATATAGAAAGTGTTTTGGTTAGACTGGATAAGTTCTAGAGATCTAGCATAAAGCATAATGACTACAGTTAACAATCATGTATCATATACCTGAAAATTGCTAAGAGACGAGACCTGAAATTTTCTTGTCACAAAATATGTGTGAGAGGTGAAGAATAAGTTAATGAGCTTGACTTCACAATGTATACATATATCCGAGCACAAGGTGAACCATAAATACATACAATTTTTGTCAGTTAAACTTTAATGAAGTTAGAAAAAGAGGTCATGAACATATGCATGGTTATAATAATTACTCATAATACTTATTAATTCTTGTATAAAATGTTTTTCATACATTATCTTAATTAATCCCTACTTTAACCCTTGAGTCTAAATCTGTTATCTTTATCTTACAGTTTAGAAAACTGAGGTTCAGAGACATTAAGTAGCTGTCACGATTAGGGAATAAAGTGAAAATTTAGTCTTATTTGTCTGGAGTCAAGACCAATGTTCTTAATTACACTATGGAAGATCATGCTGGAGAAAAGACAACGCATTCCATAATGCATACAAATTAGAATTTACTTTTAATTCCTGATACAATTTTTCCCCAGCACTAACTGACTTAGCAAAATATTGGGTTTTTCAAACCCATCTTTTTTTTTTTTTTTTTTTTTTTTTTTTTTTTTTTTTTTTTTTAAGCTAATTGCCATCCTTTGCTGTGAAATCTAAGAAAACTGATCTTATAGAAAATGAGAGTGGAAGGGTGGATTTGAAAATTCCCATTTTCCACTTCACATTTACAATGTAAGTCCACAATGACAAGAAGAGAGCTCTGTAGCTGCTTTAGTCAGTCTGCTGTATCTGGAGTTCTCTGCCCCACCACTCGCCTGGCAGTAGGAGTATAGCAGCCTGGTAATTTAAACTCCATAACTCCATGTCATTTCACATCTATAAAATACACTGTTCTCCCCCACAGGAAGATCGTCATTCTGTTCTTTCTGTGGGGCTTCAACTGTCCACAGGAAGACACTGGAAGTCAGGATACCTGAGAAGAGGTGAAGATTATGGCCATCCTGGCCTCATTAGAAAGTGGCCTCTGGAATTTGCAGAGAAAATTGGTGTCTTAAGAGCACCTCACTGCTTTATGTTAAGCACAATATTTATTAAGTTAGTAAATAACGAATCTTAAATGCCTCTTTTCCACTAGTCTGCTGGGCTGACAACCAAGTTCCTTCTTAGGCTCTGTTGATCTTGTTCAAAGAGGCAACAGAGCAGAGAAGTCATGAGTACGGGTTTGACAAACACCTAAATCTAAATCCAGCTTTGTTCTTTCCTAGCCCTGCGACCTTGAGAAAATTAGCCAGCCTCTCTGAGCTTCACTTTTCTCATCTGTGAGACAGGGAAAAGGGACTTTAGCTATGTATAGAAATCACATGTTTCTGCCTCATCAAAAGCTCTGTGTAAGCATGTGTTATGAATTGAAGCCATATTAACACACCTGGTAGAGGGGATGTGTCTGAGGTGTGGAGACTGAAGGATTAATGGGAACAGCATGAAGCGGGGACTCTCTACATGGCAGTTTAGAGACTTGAGGAATCTAGAGGTCTCTCAACCTCATTGAGAACTCTCCTCCTTCCTGTCCTTCCCTCGTCCTCAAGTCCTGCCTTGAATGACAAATATGAGCAATAAGAATATATTTAGCCACATCATACATCAGCTTCCACTTTTTAATAACCTGCCCTGGGATCAGCCCTTGCAAGTATCCTTTCTCCTCCTGGCAAGAAGGGAACGTGCATCTTCATGTCTCCACTCACCAAGGAAGTTTGAGTTAGTAAAGGGCCTGGGCTCATGGTCACAAGGGAAAACTGGCAGAATTCCAACCTTTGAACCAGGTTGGGTCTACTTCCAACAAACAAAGAACCCCTTCAGACACTTTTCTAGTTTTGTTCCCCTGAAAGCATTCTGAGACATGGGCAGAGAGGCAGGTAATGTTAGGAAGTTACCCTAGGAGCCAGGAGTAAGAGAAGAAGAGAGAAAGATGGACCCCGAATGCAGCACCAGAGCCCGTATGGGGCACAGTGCCTCAAAGACCATCTGCAGACCCAATAGCCCATGCCCGGACTCATCTTGGCCTAGAGGATTATCACCCACTCTCATTAACTAGGGCAGTGCCACTCCTCCCGCAGTGGCCAGGGTACTCTGCAAGTGACCTGAAAAAGCCTGAGGCCAAAGACTGGGGATTCTGAAATCATCTGGAAAGTGGTGTTTGGAGACTCACCAGAGCAAGCTCACAGCTATCCACTAACTGCCCCTTCCCATGGCTTCCTGGCACTCCTGGGTATCTCTTTATCAGAGTCTGTGCTCTCCAAGGGATATTGCTCATAGTCTTTTTTCTTCTCTGGGTTGCCTCGGAGGAATTGAGGAAAGACAGATCACCTTCAACTCTGATATGTGCCAGGCATCATTCTTGGTGCTGGGGACATGGTAAAGAATAAAATGGGGGGAAAAAATCCCTCACTTTCCCCGAGCTTACAGTCCATCTGATAAAGACAGATGATACACAGGAGAAATAAGGAAAAATGTTGGTGTGTAAGACATGTTAATTAAAGAATGGGAGAGAGAAGGAGTGGCAAAAAAAGGGAAGAGGTAATCTGTGTTCGAGTGATTAGGGAAAGCCTCCCTCAGCGGGAGGCACTGGAACAAAGACCAGGCAGGGATGAGGGAGGAAGTATGTGAGTATCAGAGAAAGGTATCCAAGCAGAAGAAACAACAAGTACAAAGGCCCTGGGATGAAATTCTGCCTAGTGTATTCTGGGAATATGAGGAAGACTGGTTGACTGATGTGGATTGATCAAGTTGGGAAAAGAGAATAATCCAAGACAGGAAAGGTGGCAATGACATACGAGGGACTCTGAATTCCACTGTGGATGGGAGGTGACAATGCAGAGAGGTTAGGACCAGAGTTATATTTTTAGACCATCAGTATAGTTGTGTTGAGAATAGATTGGGAGAGAGGTGGGCAAAAACAAACCACAGAGAGCAGCCAGGAGGGTGACATAATGATACATAAGAGGGACCAGCACTAGGACAGGATGGGTGAAAGGGGTGGGAAGTAATGGCTTTTGTAAAATGGGCATTGCACTTTCCAACCTTAGATACATTATTAAAGCAGTTTTCACTAAGAAATCACCTGCAGTGGGGATCATCATCTCTCATTTTTAAAAGGAAGAACAGGAAGCTGAGCGCCTCCCGAAGTCACACAGCCAGCATGTGCTCAGATTAAGCTAGAACTTGAGTCTCCTGAATCTCTGTCTTACTTTTCAGCCAGTTTGTGTCTATGACTTCTGGAGGATAGCACTTCTTTGGTGCACTCTGCTACAGAGTCCTTGCTCCCAAAGCTCATCGGGACTCAAGAATGGACATGCTCTTGGCAGATACAAGACAGAAATAAGAAAAAAAAAAGAGGAAAAAGAAGAGAAAGGAAAGGTGGAAGGATGGGGGAATGAAAAAGGGAAGAAGGAAGGAAGAAAGGAAGGAAGGAATGAAAGAAAGAAAAGAGAAAGAAAGAATGGGAGGTAAGGAAAAAAGGGAAGAGAGAGAAGCATAAAAATTACAGTGTTTTGCTGGCAGGGATCTGTTCCTTAGGATATTTTTCCCCTTTACTGAGGTTGCATATAGAAGCTTAATCATATGTGTGCCTGGATTCAAAGAGGGGCATAGAAGATGTGACACCTTAAAAATATCACAGCGTTGGGCTTGGCAATGATTGTGAGAAAATGATTCCCTGGAACTTCAGACATCTGCATGCAGGAAGATATTCAGGGAGACTTCAGCAAGAAGGAAGTACACAATAAAATATGCTATAAGGTAGAATGGGAATGAAACCCCCTTCCTCAGCCCTGATCTCCTCCATGGTTTCAACCTTGGGCATCTGCTGCTCACCTGCCTGTTCACTCGTATAGAATCAGCACGTAAGTCCAAAATAACCTCCCAAACTGCTGCTTCTGATGTTTTTCCAACTCAATAAACACTACCACCACCCACTCCTGTGCCTCCAGCTAAAAGCTTCAGAATCTTCCCTGATTTTTCATCCTCCCTCACCCGAAGGATCTGGTGTCTTTATTTGCTATCTGCTTTACCTCTAAACTTATCTCTAATCTGGTCACTTCTTTCTACCTCCACAGCAAAGACCTGTAGTATCAGTGTCCCCATACCTTGCATGAGTTACTGCCTCAACCTTCTAATGATTTCCTTGCCCCTTTCCAATCCCATTGGCAGTCAATGTGGGCTTTTTTAAAATGTCAAGTTTTAAAACACCTGAACTGATGTTGTCTGTGTTTCAATGCATTCTGTGGCTTCCTGGGATTCTTAGAATAAAAACAAGCTCATTATATGGCTCATAGGAACACATACAAGCTGGTTGCTAACTTCTTCTCTAGTCTCTTCTCATGCCATACCTCTTCCTTACAGCTTCCAAAACACTTAGCCTCTTTTCTGATCCTTAAATACAAGATGTCCTTTTCCTCCCTTAGCCTTTACAGTTGCTATTTTTTTTTAATCTCCTCTTGCTACTGGTTCCCTGCCATCTTTGATCTCCCAGCTCAAAATACCCTTCTTCTAAAGGCTTTCTTTCATCTTGGGGGTTTTCAGACTCAACACTGTTGACGTTTGGAACTGGATCTTTCTGTGCTGAGGGTGTGCTGTCTTGTACATTGTAAGGTGATTGACAGCACCCCTGACTTCTATTCATTAAATGTCCATAATACATCTTTCCAAGTTGTGACCACCAAAAATGCCTCAACATTGTCCCTGGTCTTGGGGTGAGACAAAACACTTACAGCTGAGAACTATTCCCATCAGAAGTGTCCCTCAACAGCAGTCCTTTGTTTCATCACCTTTTAATTTCCTTCATATACTTAGCATTCTCTGCAGTTGACTTTTGAATTATTGCGTGTTATATAATAATACAAGAAGTGATCAAACTACATGGATGTTTACATTTTAAAAATTTATAACACTAAAAGACTCATTGCAATTCATCTCTCTTAAAATATTATTTGTTTCAAACATATGTATCCCATAATTCTTCCCACTTTCTGAAGAAGTCTGGAAGTCCTCTTTCATGAGTGTCTTTAGTTGTGTGATTTTGGCTGTCAAGGCTGCTTTGATGCCCTGAGTCAATTAAATATATTCAGCTTTTGTGGTTGTTTTGACTTTGTGGAAGAGCCAGAAGTTGCATAATGCCAGAACCAGTGATTAAGGTAAATGAAAACATGACTTAGTGTTTTTGCAAATCTGCCTTTCCATTGGAAGCCACTTGGCAACCGCATCCTCCATACTTTTGATCACACTTCATAAAGGCATTCATGAAAAAAGACTTCTAACTACTTCAGAAAGTGGCAAGACAACACTGGTTGTCCCTGGTCTTGCCAGTGTTGTTTTACTATTGCTTTGAAGTCCTGAATGCTTCCATTGTTTTGTTTTTATTGGTTTTATTCTGTACTATTTTGTTTGATTATATTATACCTGATGGTATGGGCAGTTATTTTGAAGATAACAAGAGGTATTATAAGGGGAAAGGAGGAAAGAAGGAAGGGAAAAGGAAAAAGACATGGATTTGTATATAATGTATATATAAGATAGTTAAAATGACTCTACTACTAAATGCATTAGTTATTGAAAAAGAACAGTTAATACTCATATGATTAGATCAATTTTACGTGTCTATATCTGTTAATCTAAACAACCTTTTTGAAGGTAACAGTATGCAATATTAGCAACCATTGTCAAATTCCTATCAACTCGTTTTGTGAACCTATAATGTTATTGTATTGGATTTGTTGTTGCTTTTTGTTTGTCTCTTTTGTTTTTTGTTTTTCTTTTCTGTGTCTTTTTTCTCTTACATAAAAAAATTTAAAAAAAATAAAGTGGCAAGAATGATGGGATAATTTTATTTGAAGCGAGGGAAGTATTTTAAGGGGAATAATGGCAATGTGTCTTTTGCTGTATTAAAAATAATTTAAACATTCATTGTACATTTTGACCACACCTTGTACATAAGAATATAAACTCCACAAGCACAAGGACTTTAATTATCTGATTCATGGTCTATAACCCAAAAATCCAGGAGCGTTCCTGACCTGTGGAAGGTGTGCAGGAGATACTCACTGAATGAATAAATACAGGTCAATATTGACTACTGTGAGCCATGCTCTGTGTTCAGCACCATTCATGGGTTAGTATATTTATTGTAGCCAATGAAGTAGGTAAGACTGTTATCCCCATTCTATCTATGGAGAAGGGAGAGTCAGAGAGATTAAGGGTGAAGCAAGTAAAGGAGGAGAGCTGGAGCCAGGAGACAAACCTCCAATCTACCAACTGGTGAGCTGTATTGCTTCCTTATCTCCAGGGATGAAAAATGTCAGGCAGAAAGTTTCAAACTAGAAGTTTGACTTGGAGTTGTTCTTGACTCTTTTCTCTTCCTTTCTGTATCCTACTCATCCTTTATTCCCATTATTTATACTCCATAAATTATACCCTAGGTTCAGCCCTGCTCCAGCGTGTTGCTATTGAATTCATCAAGGTCTTCGGCAATCATCAAATGATCTTAGGATCAGCCTCCTGACCCTGGTCTCTACGCTGTTAGTCTCTGTCCCCTTGTGACCACCTAAATGGCACCAGCATTTACTTCACCATCAGGTCAGTTCAGGCCTCCTTGGTTTGAAAAACCTCTGTTGGTTTCCAGATACTTACAAGATAAAATCCATATATCTAATATGATCTTGGGCATGTAATTTGATCCCTGTGAACCATGGTTCCCTCTCTCTAAGAATGTGAATGTAACATCCTTTACAGGGATACTTTTAAGATACAATAGCACAAGGCAGGTGAAAATTTACAGCAGCTCAATTGCATTGGTTCCTTTTCGGTCCCTTCTTCACAACTGCCACCTAACCCAGGTCTCCAGCTTCATCTCCCATCACTCCCCATTAAAATTCATATTTATCTTTCAACTGGCCATTCAAATGTCTCTGTACCAGTTAAGTCTCTCCTTGCTTTCTTTGGCAGAATTGAAGACATTTCTTCTGGGGTCTCAGACATCTGTTAGGTTTTAATATTTGTGCCTTTAAACACTGTGCTGCCATTGCTTATTTTCATGTGTTTCTTCTTCATTTGACTAAGAGTAGGAATTTACCCATTTCTGGATCCCTAACACTAGGCAAATGGGCCAACACATAATGTGTGCTCAATAAATGATTATTTTAGTTCTTAAGAGATTGTAACACACTTGGAATCACACAAACCTGGGTGATGACTCCTAAATGGCTGGACAACCTTGAGCAATTTATATTTCCTTTCTGGGCCTTCATTTTCTCTAAAAAAAAGAGAGATGGTTGTATTTTCAAGTGATATAACTCCAAATTACATAAAGTATCTCACACGGTTATCATTTAACAGATGCCATCATATTATGATTATTATTATTATTCAATTTGTTAGTTACTCAATTAAGTAAATGAGGACCTACTTGGAGGAAACTAAAATATTAACCCTTTGAAAAATTAAGAAACATCTGTAGCACAAAGTATTATATAAAATAAGCCTTAAGGCTTACAATCATTGCTGAAGATCAGCAGAAAAGGGTCATGGAGAATGTAGGGAAGACTTCCTGGAAGAGATGTCATGGTAAACAGCCCCCCAAAGTGACCGTCAATAATCTCTTGACTCTCCAGTAACAGATTAAATCCACTTCTCCTTCCAGTGAAATCTGGGCTAGCCTCGTAATTTATCAATGGAAAGAAATGGAAAACTAACTCCTATGAATTCTGTCAGCTTCCACTTTCACTTTAAGGTTCAGCCACCACGCTGTAAAATACTTGGCTTGAATCTATGAGATATCACATGTAGAGACAATAAAGAAGTTACAAGTTTCCTCAAGCAGGAAGGAAACTTTCTGAACTTCCATTCCCAATCAGAACCACTAAGAAAGCAGTTAAGTGAGAAATGTCAGCCACATGAAGTAGATGAACTACCTTGCTAAACCTTGTCTCTATTTGTAATCCACAGAAGCTTAAAAATGGTAAAATGTTGTTTTAAACCACTGAATTTGGGGATTATTTGTTAAGGAGAAATAGCTG